>JASANA010007634.1:0-15652 GCA_030248095.1 Ptycholaimellus sp. GST1_10 | reverse complement strand
CACCTAGGGAATGGGATGGGAAACTTTGGTTTTGGATAGACCTGCGCCGAGCCGCCCAGCAATGGGTTTGTATAGTCCTGCTTCGAGCCGCCCACCTAGGGAATGGGATGGGAAACTTTGGGTTTGGATAGACCTGCGCAGAGCCGCCCAGCAATGGTTTTGGATAGGCCTGCGTCGAGCCGCCCACCTAGGGAATGGGTATGGGAAACTTTGGGTTCCGCCCCCCTTCCCCCCTCGCGGCCGCCCACCAGGGACGGAGAAGACTTCATTTTGTCTTTGCACACAATTTCAATTCCTTTATATGTGCCTCAACCCAAAATCCAAGTGACAGCAGATTGTGCCAGTCGAAGGAAAATTTCCTTGGCTTTGCATCTCAGGGCACTGGATTTTTGGGAGAAAAGAACTTTACTTGCTGACGACACGCGTTCTAATATCAACTCAAGAACAAGTAACGAAATGACAGGTGGAGCGCAAGAGAAGGGTCTCCCCGAATGCCTCCGGTGCGAAGCAGCGGAAGAAGCGTCTGTGCGGCGGTGGTGGTGGCGGAGGCGGTGGACTGCCCTGGGACCTGGGCGCTGGACTGGGCGGTATCGGGCTCTTCGACCCTTCCTACTACGGCAGCAAAGGTTTCCTCACTGGAGACTCTTCCAAGAGTGCGAGTAGAGCCTGTGTTTGGCAGGCTTCGAGGGCAACGAAGACATCAGCCTCGCCTCCACGGCCTATTACTACAAATACCTGATGGGTATGGCTTTGGGCACTGATGCTTCTACGATTTATTTATTTTTGAAAATTTTGAAAAGTTACTTTGATTTTATTGAAATTGGTACTGTTGGAAATAAAAAATGGAAGTTGACAATTAAACGGCTGCAGGCCTTTTGCCACAACAGCAGCCGCCGGCCCAGGTGATAGTGGTGGAGCAGACGACTACGGAGGCCCCCTTTACGCTCTCCCACCTACCCGTACACCGCCCTCAACCTCCAGCACGTACCACCACCAAAAAGTTACCGCCAAACGCCCAGCCAGATTCAGCGAGATAGATCACTGAAGCAAAAGTCTTATTCCTCAAGCCGATTTCTTTATTCCGACAACATTTTCTGCCGGCACAAATCTGAGCCCGGGAGAATTGGTCTTGTCAGTTTGTTGAAGAACAGAAAATATGGAGCATCATAGCCTGTGGCTTTAGTAAGAGAAGGGGAATTGAGGCCGTGGACCTATGAGGACGAGCTGAACTACCAGCTGGAGGTGGAGGCGGAGCGAGCTGAAGAGGGCGGCAACTACAACCTCAGCCCAACCCTCGCACGCGACTCCACCTACCCGCAGCCCAAACTCTCTGTCGCCCCCTCCGCCGCCCGCTTCACCCTCCCCGAGGAGCTGCTCGAAGGGCCCAAGATCATCAAGATCACCAACTATGGTCTGTTGACGAATCTTTAAGATTGCTTTTCTAATATTTTTACATATTTTTCATTTCAAATTTTATCTGCTCAATTTGGAGCAAAAATATGATTTGTTCAGTTTTTATGTATTTATTGAGAATAGAAACAATCAAAGCAGACAATTATCAGCCTTGCAAGCTCAATCTCTTCAGGCATCAGCATCATCCCACGCGAAGGCATCCTGGAGTACCAAGAGGACCCGGAGGGCGGACCCACCCGCATCACCATCAACGGGGACACCCTAGCCACCAAGCACCTCCAGGCACTTCGACGAACTCAAGGCCAGCTTCTTGCTCAAAAGTTTCGCCGCTGAAAGGCAGGCGTTTGTAGAAGTGGACTCTATTACGCACTCCGAGGAGGTCTTCATCCCATTCGATCCCATTCCGGGGCCCGAAACGATGGTCGATGAGGAACTGGCCACTAGGGACAGGTTCCAGATCATCCATCTCAAGGTCTCCTCCCCCTGTCTTCTATCACAGAAGAGTTTGTGGACGAATATTTGTGGGGAAAATGTGAAGAAATTATTGATCATTTTAGCACAATCCAAAAAGAGCTGAATTTGTGCAGAACTCGCTAACTAGCCTAAATTTATAAAGCTACAAAGCTATTTAAGCAATTTTATGAAGCCACTCAAGCATCGTTTGACAAAATCCATCTATGTAGTTTGGCAATTGGGCGTTGAAGGACGGAGATGCGCTGTACTTCCGCTTCCCCAGCTCCGTGAAGGAGTCCCAGGGAGCTGGCACACGGGTGTTGCGCATCAAGACACGCAGTCACAAACGCTCCTCGAGAGTCGACGAAGCCATCAGAATGGCCAAGGCTTGGGCTTCTCCCCACTCACCACTTATTTCACAACAATAGAAGGCTTGAGGAGGAGAATCAGTGGCGCAAGAAGTCCATGCAGTTCTGGCAGGCCCTGGAGAACAGCTTCAGCCAGCCGTACGCCAGCAAAAAGGTCCTTCTTAGACCATTTTTCCTGGATCGAATTTCATTTTACTGCTAAAAGAATTTAATTACAAAAATCAGCCGAACTTTGGCATATACGAGTAGTACCGTTCTTTTCAAACCCTTTTGGACACTTTTTAGCCAACAGTAAATGGCAGTCACCCTAGAAGCGAAGTGAAAGTGTTATGATTGTAGGCGGTGGGTGAGGAGTGCAGGGAGGCGTCCGAGTGCACGGAGCACGCTGTCTGCGACTACATCCTCGCCGGCCGCCGCTGTCACTGCCTCCTGCCTGCTGTGGAGGAGCGCGGCCGTTGTGTCCCTCCATCCTGAGTCCTGCTGCTTCTCCTCCTATCTGGTGCTATTGAAAAGGGGCAGGGTTTTGATTTGATTAGCCAGGCATTGGACGGTGTTATGCGGTGCTGTGCTGGTGCTTATTTGGCGGAGTGTTGGATACTATTCTTCTTCTATTTTTATTCCGCAAACAAGGGGAAAGACAGAACAGCATGAAAGGGTGCTCTGTGAGAGGAAAGATTTGAGGGATCGCTTAGCAAGCATTGGTCACTGTCCATCAGCCTCCAAAATGATATGAATGGAAGCTAGAAAAGCTGCACTGCAGCTAGCAAGTGCTGCACTGCAGCTAGAATGTGCTGCACTTCTGAAATGCAGGGCGAGTGCTGTTTTAGCAAATGCGCGGCCTAAAGAGAGCAAAAAAGCCATTTTGTGAATATCCCAAACTTTTCGAAAGCCATCATGAAATATCGATGACAGCTGGCTGCTCCGTAGGCTTAGGGGCAGGCTGGGGGTGTTGGCGGGCGGAGTGTTGGCGTAAGACGGAGGGGCTTTTGGCCACGTAGCCGCAGTGGGGGCAGGTGAGTCGGCCGGCCTTCAGGTGCGACGGCAGAGCAACGTCGTGGCGGTAGAACCTGGGGATGTACGGATTGCCTCCTCTCATTTGCAGCAGCAGCTTGGCAGATCCAAATTGCCTCCCAGAGAGAAAAGGGGGCAATTTGGATCTGCCAAACTGCTGCTGCAAGTTTGACTGCGAAAGCTCAGTTGGAGCAGCAGACAGGGACTAATGCCAGAGCTTAGATGGCCTTAGCCCCTGTCTGCTGTTCCAACTAGGATTTCGCCGTCAAACTTGCAGCAGCAGCTTGAGGGGATTGATAGTTGGGTGATAACTTGTGAAAGTGTAGGTAGCGGGACTCGCGGGTGGTGAAGGTGCAGGCGGGCTGGTCGCAACGGATGGGCCGACGGCGGTGGTAGAGGGTGACGTGATAGCTGGCGCCGCCGTATCTGCGGAAGGTCTTCTGGCACTGCAGGCACTGAAAGCCCGCCTCCACCTGCATCCACAATTCCTCCCCTCCCCTTAGCTTTGTCAGGGGTGAGGTGGACCTGGCGAAGGTGCGCTCGATTGGGCTGACAGCTGGCGTTGTCTGGCTCCTCCTGGCTCGTTCCTGGCACATCAGCAGGCTCAGCCCTCACACCAGCTGGCCTCTCCTTCGCAGGCCCACTGGGGCCAGGCTCGGGAGGAGGTACGGGCCTGGATTGGTTGGCCAGTGGGAAATAGGCGATTGGGGTCTGAGAAGGAACTTTGGCTGGCTCTTGTGTTGGCTGCGACGGGCGGTTGAGTAGGGGGATTTGGAGAGGCGGGTGGGCAGCCGAGCACCGGGGTAGTCTGCCTGCATCGCTTCCGCACCCACCCTCAAAAAGCTGCTTGCTGGACCCGACCAGGTTCTCTAGCCCCCGGGCTCCCCCGCCTAACCAAAGGTGGCAAAGAGGCTAATGAAGGACGCTGTGGGGAGCGGTGGGATTTTGATGTGAATGGGGGAGGCTTTGTGCTGCTGATAAAGGGGTCTTTGTGCTGGGCTGAGGCCTGCTCTTTCTGCTCTCTTTGCGTGATCCTCAAGCGTTATAGGATATTAGGGCGTCCGCTCAGAGGAAGCAAGCCACTTCCGGTTGGGCGTCGGAATAACATGGCCTCATCAACTCTCGTCGGCCAATTTGATGAAATGAGTCAAGGGTTGGAGTTTGATAAAGGGTATATGGCCTGGACTGAGGCCTGCTTTTTCAGCTCTCTTCACGTGATCCCCAAGCGTTATAGGATATTAGGGCGTTCGCTCAGATGGAGCACGCCACTTCTGCTTGGGCGTCAGAATAACACGGCTTTATCAACTGTCGTCAGCCAATTGATGAAATGAGTCAAAGGTTGGAAGGTGTGGTCGGTAGACGAGCTGTTTTGAAGAGGTTTTAGCGCGGAAACATATATTCGGAAAGTTTTAAGCTGAAAAGGCGAATTGGGGCTGGTGTAAGAGAAAGTGGAGCAAACCTACCTTAGGTGTGCGTTAGAAAGCAATTGCCGCCCAAAACTCAATGTTTATGAACTTCACTATATTTCAAAATTGGTAGAGCTCAAGCGCGCAACTTAAATTTAACATTGAAAATGGCATAAATTAGATCGATTTTGGTCACCTTACTTCTATTCTATTCTATTCACCTTGGTGGGAATACAATTTTAGTAGTCGAATTATGTTTTGCATGATATTTTGACCGTCAGAATAATTTTGATCGTCAGCCACATGGTGGACATGGAATCTATCGGAGAGCTGACTTTACAGTTCATCCCAATGATTGCTCCTTGTTCTAAATACGTAACCAGTAACGCGGATTTAATTTGGAGCTTAAGCGGTAACCTATTTCTAACCTATTGGACCCACACGCACTGGTCAACACCAGAAATTTGAATTTTTTTATCGTAACATGAAAGAAAAATACGAATTTTTAATCGTAACTTGCTAAATTTGGTGTATTTTTTATTTTTATTTTTAACCAATTGGCTGAAAAATAACCACGAGCAATCATGGGTTCATCCTCTCTTTTAAATTTCTATGACATATACTAAAATTGGAACAATACAGAGAAGATTAGCATGGACCCAAATAAGGATGACACGCAAATTCGTGAAGCGTTCCAAATATTTTTTCCACATTTCTGCTGTACCACATTTCTGCTGCAGTGCTTTATTTTGTCACTGCACTTATTCCCGGTTTGTCCGAAATAAACATTCATTTATCAAAAGCCTAGCTTCATTTACATTTGACTACTACTTTTCTAAGAATCTTTTCAATTCAACAGCGCAAAACAGCACTTTTGTAGCAATGTCTGATGCTAGCTTGTTGTACATCAATATATTTTAAGCTTGTTCTTAATGTTCGCCAACAACGGCCGATTTTATATTGACATTTCATACTTTGAATATGCTTTAATTACCTTGTACGCTTAACCTATTGCACTACCTCTTGATTTAATCGGCTGCTAATCTGAAAGCTAAATTCAATACCTTACGCAAATATAGCTGCGTACACATAAACAATCAAAACTCTATAGTTGAATTCGAAAAAGCCCGCATTCATTTAACAGAGCAAAAATGAATTGTGCAGATTGTAACACATCTCTTAGTAATTCTGAAACAGCGGACCATCTTCTTCGCTTCCACCTCGGCAGCTATGTCACTGCACCGAAATGGAACTGTCTCTGCTGCCAATTCTCTGCCTTTAGTCCAAAGGAGGCTGTTGCTCATTCGATTATGCTCAGCCACGGAGAAATCCGATTGGCTTTGTCCAACGAGGTCATCTCTAATAGTCTGCTGAGTTTCGAGAACAGCAGTAAATCGGCTCTGTATCAATTGGATACTTCAGATAGCAGGCCAACATTTAGACAAAAGGAGAATGATTCGAAGTCTAACTGCGAGACCCTTTCGACTGAAACAGTCGAGAGTGCAAAACAGATCGATTGCTTTGCTTCGCAAAGATTGTCCACTGCAATTCCTGACTCCATGGCTTGCCTTCGCTGCTCTGCCACGATAAAGCTGTCCAAGAAGTTACTTTTTGAAATTTGATGAAATATAAAACTAAATTCCTATTCTAAATCTAACTCGTTTTCATTCCCGATTCCAAGTGTAAAATATGCAGCAGGTCACGACACATCCAACAGCACATCACAGCCTGCTTCAAGCTGCGCCCTTTTGCTTGTGGACTTTGCGAGGCACAGTTTACCCAAAAGGGCAACGTACAACAGCACCAGAAGAATAAAGCCCAGTGCAGGTTGGCTAATGTTTTATTGCCTGAGCCAAATAGTGTTGTTTTCAGTGGAGGATCAGTGGTTTTCGTCAACCAGGCTAAGGATGAGGCGACAGTTCGAATGGGATTCCATCAATGCTTCAACCTTGATCACTCTACTTGGAAGGGCTTTGCTATCTAACGATTCTTCAAACAAGATAATAGGTGCAATGCCCACAAAATTTTCAAAAATAAATTGATTACCAACATTAAATTTATTTTTGCGCGGCCGCAGGCCGCCTGCCGCGGAAGGCAGGGCAGTCAGAGCTCCGGAGGCCGGAGGGCATGGGTATGGAAGCCCCGGAGCGTAGCCTAGCATGCGAAGCATGCTAGGCGAAGCGTAGGGGCCGTAGCACCCATGCCCGGAGGCCGGAGGAGCTCTGGCGCCCTGCCCGAAGCGGCGGGCGGCCAAGGCCAGCTTAAGCAGTTACCCCATTTTTCGTCCGAATTCCGCATATATATATATATGTGTCCGTGTCACGCCCGTACTCCGCGGTTTTTCAACGAAATTGGCTGAAATTTTGCATGAAGGTCCACCTGGGTGTTGGCTAGAGACGTTTTTTTTGGGATCAGCGTAATTTTGATTTGTTCCAGAATTATGGCCAGAAAACCTCGAAAACAGGGATCTCAAAATTCGAATTTTTTTTTGAAAAAGTGCATTTTAAATTTTTTTAATTGATTATTAGTATTTAGTTCATTTTTTATTATTTTAATGCCTCAGAAACCAAAAAAATAGCATGGTACCTTTCTTTACATTATATTACCTTTATTTTTACCATTCTTAATTCATTTCACTTGTTTGCTTACCAAGCTGAACCACATCACCTTTAAAGCCTCAAGGCCGCGCATCTATTGGCACTAGCCGATAATATCTTGTTGTTCAATAAAATTAATTAAAAGCCAGCTTAATTTACCAGTTTTTTCAAATGTAAACAAACTAAGAATTTATGAACTGCAATGTAAAAGGTCTCAACTCTCAATCGACAGGTGTTACTGGCAAGGGAATGTCAATGTTGATGGTATTGCGACGCTGCTTGAGATGGGCAGGACGCACGGCTGGCTTGGGCAGCAAAGCTGCTTGCACTTCTAAACTCAGCTCATCATATCCTCTCAGTTTCCTAGGCTGGGAGTGACCGGGGTTGAAGTATATGAAGACTAAAATGGCCAGCCAATCATAGGCGTAGGCCACTGCCTTGCTCACCTCCATCAACAGCCCAGCATTCAAATCTCCCAGGCTCACCTTCACCTGATCAAATGACGCCGCAATTATTGAGTTGGGTCAGGAAACTCGTTTGAGCAAAGCACCTGGAAGTTGTAGAGGAGGACGAGGAGGATGTAGGGCAAAAGGAGGACTCCAAAGAGGATGACGAGCCAGGTGAGCATGGAGGACTCCGCCCATTTGCGTTCATCAATCTCCTGCTGCTTTTTCAGCCTTCAAATTCGAACTGGACAATGTCAGGACTCATGAGGATTGGATTGCAACAAGCAGTAGATGCTGGCATTGGCCGCGGCCGTGAGGCAGAGTGGAAAGAAGTAGAAGAAAATGTCGTACGCCAAGGAGATCCAGCGGACTGCGTTTACGTAGTCCATGTTCAGGGAGCAGGAAAACTGGAAATAGCAGGGCAATCCAACATCCATGTGTCATTGGGCAGTATAGTTGCACAAACGGGGTCTTTATGAAGGCGGTAGACGATAGGGGCCCAGGCAGAAGCGAGCATGGAAGCCAGCCAAACGCCGAGCACGATGCAGATTGTCTGAGACTTGCTAGGCGATTTGGCCCATTTCAGCTGAGCCCTGGATGTGATAAGGGGCGATTAGAAATGGGTGAGCTGGGTGAAACAAAGCAGGGCCAGAAATCCATAGCAGCAGCTGTCTGGCTCAATAGGTTGGCGGCGATTGAGATGTGCTCCCAAAACACGCAGGCCCGGCACATCCAGTCCGTGAGGAAAGGCAATTCGCCTTCCGCCGCTGTCCCATCCTCACCTTTTCCCTCCCTCAATGCCCAAAGGAGGGGAAGGGGGGAACTGGAATGGGCGATGATGTTGACGGGGAACACAAAGATGGCGATGTTGAGCCCACTGAACAAGGCGGAGAGGACGTAGAGATTGCTGCGTACGGACCGCAGGGCAGCATTTCGAATGTAGACTACGATCAGGATCAGATTGCCTAATCAATTTGCTCTATTTCCGTTCTCTCAGCAATGATGGCTGATGATGTGGAACCGGAGAATGCGAGGAGGGTCCAGATGGAGAAGAGGAGGAGGAAGAGGTTCTTTTCTTGCTGGCTGAACTGGGGCTCAGGGCTGGGCTCTGGCTGAGTGTGGTTCATGGGCTCTGGCTCAGGCTCAGGCTGGGGCAATGTTTCGCTCATCCTAAGCCCTGTTGCCTCTCTCGCTTTTCTGGCCAAGCTAGCGACCAGTGGGAGCATGTGTAGGAGGGGACCCTGTGCAATTAGGCTGCAATCATTCAATCGAAACACATTTGACTGGCGCCATGGAGACTGTATTGACGTGTTTGTTATGTAATGGATTGGGCAGGAATACGACAGTCTTTTTGAGTGCTCTTTTTGCTAAATCTGCCGAACACATCGCCATAAAATTGTACAGAAATATAGTTTATTTTATTTAAGAACGGCTAGAAAACTTACAATGGTGCCAGAAATGATCCGGCAAACAATATGCTTCATAAAAGGTCCCTACAATTCTTACTTCCCTTCTTAAGACAGCCTTTTTGAGAGGTGTGATAATTGGTGGCACAAAAATTTTTGACCCCCCATTTTTATGATTGTACCTGAAAAAGGGGTCAATTTTGTACTATATCCTAAAACGGGAGCGTTCAAAGTGCCTCCGTTGGCTCACAATCGCTTATTGTTTGAAGGTAGGTCAGTGCTGTAGTTAAAATTTGAGAATTTCAGACCTACGTCACAAAAAAAGATCCAGCAAGCTCAATACTCAATGAAATCTAAAAATTCCAACTGTATGGGAACCCTATTGATCTAAAGTAGGTTTCCATGCCTTTAAACAGCAAAATAATTCACGTTTTTTGCAGCTGCATCCGCTCAAATATTAAAATTGCTAAAATTCAAATTTTCATTTTTTTCAAAAATGCATGTTTTCGGTATCTTAACGACCTTGGCCAGTCTCAGAACTTGCATTTTTGAATTTCTCATAAAATTTTAGTCTAGGAAATGTCTCTTCTACTCCGATAAACCGCTGGCTCATTATGACTTTGCTTCAATTTATGTACCCACTTCCAGATATGCCCTATGTTATAACATAGGGCACTTTAGCTAAGTCAAAATTTTTGCACTAAAAAACTTCCTGCTCCTCAGGAAAACAGTATTGCTCAATTTCCTCTTATGAGCTAACTACGACAAGCCTTACGCAGGTATTAAGCAAGAAAAATTACTTGGTTTTAGGTGAAATACATGGAAAATCATCCAAAGCATGAGGACAGGTCAAGAATCCGCCCTTATAACATGGGGCAAAAATGACCAAAAAATTTTAGGTCAGGAATTTCGATTCCAATGACCTAAATTGATTCTCTGGCCTCAAATACACCCAAAAATATCATTTTTATGCCCAATTTTAAATTATTTCGAAATCTGATTATTTTGAGTTTTTCCTTCGTTTGGAACACATTTGGCCAAAAATCTTGACCAAATTTGGCCAAATTACCGAAAACATGAATTGTTGAAAAAAATGAAAATTTGCAATTTAGCAATTTTAATATTTGAGCAGATGCAGCCTGCAAAAAACACGATTTATTTTGCAGTTTAAAGGCATGGCAACCTACTTTAGATCAATAGGGTTCCCATACAGTTGGAATTTTTAGATTTCATTGAGTATTGAGCTTGCTGGATCTATTTTTGTGACGTAGGTCTGAAAATCTCAAATTTTAATTACAGTACTGACCTACCTTCAAACAATAAGTGATTGTGAGCCAACGGAGGCACTTTGAACACTCCCGTTTTAGGATATAGTACAAAATTGACCCCTTTTTCAGATCAAATCATAAAAATGGGGGGTCAAAAATTTTTGTGCTCAGCCCTCCAAAAATTCTCAAACCTCTCAAAAAGGCTATCTTAATTTATAGCTTCCATAATCTCTATGTTTACTAAAATACCGGGGGGGGGGGGTACGAAGTCTTCGGACACCCTAAGATCAATTTTTGAAAATTTATTTCTCCATCCACAAAAATGCTAGAGAGCTGATTTTTTCACACAATGTTCCCCAAACCTTGCTTAGTATGTGCATAAATTGGCTTCTCATTTTGTTGCAGAGAACTGGAGAAATGACAATTTTTGTGAGGTCGTTCAAAAATAATACTGCCCTGTTGTAGTGGTTATTTATCAAAGGGACGGGGGAAATTTATGGTGTACATTGGAGGCAATTTCTCAACAGAGAAATCACCTGGAGTTTTAAATATTTATGTTAAAAGGTTAATGACCATTAAACCTTAATTGTGTTTAATTTTGAACTCCAAAGCTTCGGCTGGGGCTGAGAAATGAAGCCTCGAAAACAGGCAAAAATATTTTATGAAAGGGCAGTTTTATTTTTGAATGACCTCACAAAAATGGTCATTTCTCCAGTTTCCTGCAACAAAATGAGAATCCAATTTATGCACATACTAAGCAAGGCTGGGGGAACATTGTGTGAAAAAATCAGCTCTCCAGCATTTTTGTGGTTGGAGAAATAAATTTTCAAAAATTGAACTTAGGGTGTCCGAAGACTTCGTACCCCCCCCCGGTATGAAACGTTCCCTAAAACCTTAAAGTTATGAAAGCCCTACCGCTGAAAAGCAAGTTGATGTCAGCCAGAAAATGAGGTTCCCAAAGCTCAATAATTAATTACATCTAGTTATATTGCTAAGGAATATCAATCAATTGAAAAAAATGAAAAAAATAAAATTACAAACTGAAAGCAGAAGATGACGCTGTGACGGAATGTCGTTTGCAGCCATATTTAGCCCATGTTCATTTCGCACCGCCTGCCTCATCCTGTCCATGAATAGCGCCCACTTATTCCTTCATCAAGGCTAGGCTAGCATGCATTTGTTGGTGGCGTACCAATTCCCCTGCCTGATCCGATGCACTGTAATTGTGGGTAAACATTGAAGCTTTCAGGGTACTCATTGAGTCACTGCTTCAGGGCTCAATCATCAGGGGCAAATGGTGCGAACAAAGAGGCAGCCCTCATCTTCACCCTCCTCCTCCTCGAACCACTCCTCCGTACAGTCCTCGGGCAGCGGTGAAAACATGGACGGCGGGTCCACCACTGGACAGTCTCAAATGCACTCTTCTCTCGCACCCTCTAACTTCTCCCCACATTTCCCCTTCCCTCAGCCAAAACAGCAACCCCAGACATGTCCGCAGCTTCTTTCGCACTGCTCCTGGTCCTCATAGACGTTTCCAGGTGTGTCCAGGCAAATGCTGGCCTCCAAACACGCGCCTTGGAACATATCGAACATCCTGGAAAGATGTGCGGGGTCAAGTTGAGCAGGGACAGGAGGGCAGGGAACCAGATTCGCTTCGTCTCGCACTGTGCCAGCTCCACTGGTCCGTAGACTGGTTCTGGCATATGGCGCCGGCATTCACCAGGCGTCAGTCGAACCTCGCGCCCCAGGCACAAGCCGGCCTTGAAACTTAGGCTTTGCAGTTCTCAGTGGCAGTTGGCGCAAACCAGAGAGAGCAGGGCGAGTCCGAAATTTGCCTTCATTTTGCTGCGATGGGGGAAGATGATGCGGTCTAGGCTCGGTGAAAGGCGGAAAATGAAAATTGGCAATCAAGCTAGATTTGCGATTTGCATGATCTCATTAGCTATTCAGTTCATGTTACAGACTTTGGGAGAATGGTGCGTTTACGTAGCTTCATGGAACAACAAGGTATTCTCGGCTGTTGCCAAGATGCGCGACCTTTGCTCCAAGACCTAGATCACCTAGACGGATCTTCATAGCAAAATTCAGCTATTTTTATTATAAAACCATGGTTTTATGCTTCTTCGAATGCTTGAAACATTATGATTTGAAGTTTTTGGCCATAGAGTGATATTTAATAAATATTTTTCGAAAATTCTTTTAACAGCTTCAAGACACAGCCTCAACAAACATACATGCCAAAATTGAGCTCATTTTATTGATAAACCAGGGATTTATGGATGTTCAAATTTTTGAAACACCAATATTTTACGTTTTTGACTATAAATCAAGAAATAATTAATTTTTCACAAAGTTGTTTTCTCAACTTGAAGATATCCCCTTGACAGAGGTACATGCCAAAATTCAACAGATTTCATTGAAAAACCATCGATTTATGGATGTTCGAATTTTTGAAACATCATGATTTTAGGTTTTTTGCCATAAATCAAGAAGCAATGAATCTTTTGGAAATTCCTTTTGGCAGCTTCAAGATATTACCTCGATGGATGTATCTGCCAAAAATCAGCTTATTTCATTGAAAAACCATTGATTTATGATTTTTTGTACCTTGAAACATCAAAAAATTGAGTTTTGGGTGAAAATCAAAAAATTTCTCCAAGCCCTAATAATGGGGCCAAGGCATCACTTAGACGGACTTTCATGCAAAATTTCAGCTAATTTCATGGAAAAACCAGTGATTTACGATTTTTAGTGCTTTGAAACATCAAAAAATTGAGTTTTGGGCGAAATTCAAAAAATTACGCCAAGCGACAAAAATGGCCTGGAGATACCACCCAGGCGGACCTTCATGCAAAAAATCAGCCAATTTCATTGAAAAACCGCGGAGTACGGGACTGGAACAGACAAATATATATATATGCGGACAGACGGACGCAAAAATGGGGTAACTGCTTAAGCTGGCCTTGGCCGCCAGCCGCTTCGGGCAGGGCGCCAGAGCTCCTCCGGCCTCCGGGCACGGGTGCTACGGCCCCTACGCTTCGCCTAGCATGCTTCGCATGCTAGGCTACGCTCCGGGGCCTCCGCACCCATGCCCTCCGGCCTCCGGAGCTCTGACTGCCCTGCCCTCCGCGGCAGGCGGCCTGCGGCCGCGCAAAAATTGTGATCGGAACGGATGCGCAAAGACTTGGGTTATCATTCGAAAGGCAGACGAATAAAATGCGCAGATTCTCGCTACCAACTCATTCTGCGTTTTAGCGGGTCAATTAGATTCACCTATTCCGGATGAACTCAAACGTACACCTGGGTCGAAAAGAGGGTCAAATATACCAGATATTTCCTCTATTTCGAAAATTTTGAACCTGACACAGTTCAGGGATATTAATAGTGTAGAGAAAGAGTGATCACTAAAATTGTGGCGCGGTTAATGCGGTTATGCTGGCTGATGCTTCGATTAATTGGGGCCAGAACACTCCCGGACTACTTTTTGGGACCGCCCAAAATTTCCTTTTCCAAAATTTTTTTGGAGGCTTATCTTGGCCGTAGCGACCGATAGGGAGCTACTACGGCTACCACCATAAGTCGTGTGTGACCAAGGACTGACAATAGTACCAGGAGTAGGGCGTAGCCGGCGCAAGAACTTCAGAAAAACCCTGGGAGTGTTCTGACCTTTAGCAAATGTCCGGGAACGGGGTGGAGGGGATTAATTGACTGTTTCTGCACCCATAAAACCACGAAGCACAATTCGTCACTAATTGCTTATTCAGCAGGAATAGGCCAACAAAGTCAAATCACACCTTGTCAAGAGCACATGCTTTGGTATCCAGGGCACCAGTTCGCTAACACCAGCCAACTTTATCAGTCAAAGCACAAAGAAAGTACATCCAATAAAGGAGCAAAACTAGAGGACATGAAAGTGAACAAGCCCTATCCGATGTTTGGGTTGAATGAGAACTTGGTGAGGTCGCCGCGGATGATGGGGCTCAGGACGCCCTTGGGTGCGGTGAAGCGGAAGAAGTTGTTGTTGGGGCGCTCCCCTAGGAGGTTGAACTGTATGATGGGGCTGAGGGCGGATGGCTGTAGGAGGAGGAAGTCGGTGTCCTCGAAGTTGCGGAACTTGTAGAGCTGGAAGTCCATCTCGGGGCTGAGGAGGCGCGGTCGGATGACCTGGTGCAGGAGGCGCGGCGCCGAATGTCCAGCAGCATCAGGTTCGTGTTGATCTCCGGGCTGACAGACATTTAGTTTTTTTATTATCATAGAAAGAAATATTTTTATTGAAATAGTTAGTATTTTTTGCATTTTATTCTCATAGAAAGGTTCAGGTAGAAAACAAAAATATATATCAGCGGCTGATGACCAGGATCCCCCCCAACGGTTTTACCGGCCAACCAAGCCAGTTTTGGACCAACCAAGAGTTTTGCCCCCCCCTCAAGAGTTTTGCCCTCCCCCCAAATTTAGGCTAGGCTTAGGCTTAGGTATACTGATTCTAAAAAAGGCTTAGGCTTAGTCAAACCATTTTGTATAATGGCAATTGCGTAGGCTTCGCTTGCGAAGCCTTAAAGCTGAATGCAAACTAGACTAGCAACTGCGTAGGCTTCGCTTGCGAAGCCTTAAAGCTGGACTCAAAAAAAAGAACTTGGGGGGGGGGGGATTCTGGTCATCAATCAAGGGATTTTGGCATTTGGGGGGGGATAATGGTCATCAAACTCGGTGACCAGGATCCCCCCCCCCAAGTGCAAAAACACCTAAAACACCCTTAAAACTGATTGATTGCTTGATTGATACGTAGATTGATTACAGATTTGGGGGGGATACTTACGTGGGGGGGGGGGGGGGATACTTCACAGGGGGGGGTAAAACGTTGAGGGGGGGTAGAAGCCTTGGGGGGGATTCTGGTCATCAGCCATATCAACTTTGGTTGGTATTTTGCCGAGAAATAGGCCAAAATATTTCGTGAACCACCCCTTACAGTAACATTGTAAGGTTGCCAATAAGGAAAGGCATTGTTTGCCAAGTGAATGGCTGCGAAGGCGGAAATTGATAGGCCAGGATGGATGGTGACGTGAGAGCAAACCTGAGAGCCCGTGCGTCGATGAGGGAGGAGAGAAGGCGAGGCTCCAGTCGAATGCCCAGAAGGTTGTGTCGGAGCAGCGGTGAAAGGAGATTGGCCTTGATGGCACTCACCAGCAGCTCCGGGTTCATCTGGCAATTTGCACCACTTGAAACGGTACCGTCCTCTTAAATTGTAGGGCGCGACAGCGCCCTAGTTATGAATGGGTGATCGAGT
>JASANA010007632.1:0-14894 GCA_030248095.1 Ptycholaimellus sp. GST1_10 | reverse complement strand
GCTTCTAGCTGGTCTCCATGGGCTTGCACTAGGCCGTGGTGAACAAGCAGCCCATCATCAACTTCATCTGGAGGCATATTAAAGGGTTTTTGACCCTACAATTAGCATCATATAGGTAATTTGGGATGAAGATTTTGGTATGTTTTTCATGGGCTTCCACCTGGCCGTGGTGAACAAGCAGCTGATCACCAACCCCATCTTCGTCTCCATGCATAGGGGCCTTGCCCCTGTATGAAGTGGATGAAATTATTATATAGTGGGTTATACTAACCCAAAAAGTATCTCTTATCTATGTTTTACCTGCGATTGAAGTAGGGGAAATTTTTTATTTAGCTTAATTTGAATTCTACTTGCAACTGAAGTGGATGAAATTTTTTCTTAGCAAGAAAATAAGTTTTATATCTTAGAGTGTGAACTTTGTGCACTGTAAAATTATCGTCAGTCCAATGTAAAACTTGATTAATTAATGATAAGAGAGCACCTTAATTTAATGGCAATCGATTTGGTAAAAATTTAGTTGGCTCCCAAATTTTTTGCAGAATTTATCCATTAGTTGAAATATAATTTTTCTCAAGTTCAAAATATGTACATAGAATTAGACCAAGGCATATTTTTATAACCAATTGCAATTAATTGCAATGGAGATAGGTAGCAGAGACAGTTAAAATTTTTTTGCTATGCATAATTTTTCATACATTTTACTTTTTTCAGGAGCTCAGATTTTATATATATATATTAGTATTTTGGCCAGGTGCTCTCTTATCATTAATTAATCAAGTTTTACATTGGACTGACGATAATTTTACAGTGCACAAAGTTCACACTCTAAGATATAAAACTTATTTTCTTGCTAAGAAAAAATTTCATCCACTTCAGTTGCAAGTAGAATTCAAATTAAGCTAAATAAAAAATTTCCCCTACTTCAATCGCAGGTAAAACATAGATAAGAGATACTTTTTGGGTTAGTATAACCCACTATATATAATAATGATTAAACTGTTAATTTTTTTGCCGCGCCCTAATTTCGCCATGCTCGATCCCCAGTTTTTTTTACCAATTTAAGCGCAATTTCTCAGCACGAAGTGTTATGCGGAAGTCGACAGAAGCAACGCCTGGGACCACAATAGTCAAAATCGGTGACTCCTAGGCTTTGCTTAGGCGGAGAGGCTAAGAATAGTTGGCCTTGAAGGGATGCCAGGTGAGGTCGAACGCGGCCCTTCTTCCAACGCTGCTTCCAGCCGCAAGCCCTTGAGCACCAGCTTCACCCTCGATGACATCACCTTCTCCATAGACCTACTCATCGGTACTTTCCATTCAACTCATACGCTCCTTTTCTCCTATCACGACTCTACCTCGTCTCAGCTGCCCAGAAAGAGGCCAGCTTCCTCCGCATGATTGACCGCCAGAGCCCGGAACTCTATGAGGAGGAGGTGGTCCAGAATGCTATCCGCCGCTACGAAACCATCTGGCTCCCCCTACAGGTCCTGGAAGCCCTGATGAAGGCGACAGAGTGGAGGAGAAGGGATTGTAGGCAAAGCGACGGGACACGAACATCGTACCCCCATTGGACGTCCACTGGGTTTGGCACACGCACATGCTCAGCCCCTTGCACTACCGCAGTGACTGCCAAGCCCTCGTCGGCACAGTCATTGACCACAAGCTGCTCAGCCCCGAGGAAATGCAGGCACCCTCTCTCCTCCCAATCCTTCTGCCAGCCTCCTCCCAATCCTCCTCCCACCACACTGCCTTCTGCCCCACATCCGCTCACTTATAGGAGCGCTACGCGAGCTCTGTGAATGAGTGGCGAAATAATTGCCCGAATGAGCCCTACGACTTCCTTGATTCCAGGCAAACAAGCAGAGCTATCCCGTACTTCCATCAGTTCTCATCTCTTTGCGGGAGAAGGAAATGTATGATTGAGGTATGCTCAGAAATCCAGCTATGACATCCTGGGCGCAGTTGGTCGTCAGCGGAACTTCAATTTCCAAGTGTCGCTGCCACACTACACCTCAGCCACGTTCCTTGCCGACTCCGTCAAGAGATACCAACGCTTCATTTTCCTCAAAGTATCACCCGTCCACTCCATTGACCCTCACTTTGCTTTTTGACCGCGGAGCGGCCCGAAGGGCCGCTCCGCGGTCTATAGAGGTTACTAAACTTTTGTCCTGATACGTATATATATATATATATATATATATATATATATATATGTATCTGGAAATGCTGTCCACGGGCGAATTCTCAACGGATTTGGACAAACTTTTTTTTTCCTGAAAGGTAATGCTATTTTAGGAAGATCTGGGAGCTATTCTTTGAGTTTTGTTTTAAAACGAACAACAAACAAAAAACAGAAAACGACCAACAAGAACGTATTCTTCGAATTTGGCTAAAAACAACGGTTTGAAACTTGTCTATTCTTTGAGTTCTGCCTGTTCTTTGGGCGTTTTTATGTTGTTTGGTTGTTTGTTTGTTTGTTTGTTTGTACGGGCGCCCTCCTAGCCCCATTGATCAATACTTAGCATGCCATTGTTTAAAATTTTGTCCATTGATCCTCGTTGATACATTTGCCAAGCTTCTGTTGTTCGTTATTGGCTGTTCCATAATGGTTGGGCTGGGCTGAAGGAATTCTTGGGCTCTTTATTTGTCAATCGACAAAAGATGCAAAGAAAATTGTGATGTGTAAGGTGAGGAAATCAGTTTTATTTGAAACATAGTTTGACGCATAGAGGATATATTTTGTAATGCTGGATGATCTTGTATGCATCATTAGAAATTCTTCATGGCAAGAACTGTTCAAGATTTGTTCTTGATTTTTTTGGAGTTTTTGTTGATGTTCTTTATATTGTAGCAATATGGTCATCTTGTTTGTGGCAAAAAGTCAAAAACAGTGCAATTTAATGTTTATAAGTCGCAGCCTAGCCTTTTCTTATGGTTTATGCCTGAAAAAAACGAACAAAAACCGGGGTAAGGCTGTTTGGTCTGTTCGTTGTTCGTTTTCTGTTTGTTGTTCGTTTTTTTGGAAAAAACGGTTAAAAAACGGTTTTTTGTTGTTCGTTTCTTGTTTTTAACTCAAAGAATACGATCTCATGTTTGTTGTTTGTTCGTTTGTTGTTTGGGCTCTGCTCAAAGAATAAGTTCCTTTCCAAACGGTTTCCAAACGGTTTCCAAACGGTTTTATCAGCTCAAAGAATAGGTCCCTGGAGGGGTAGACCCGGAATTTGAACTTTTGAAACATTACTTTTTTGGGTAGAAAGGTTGAAAATTTGGGTATGCTGTAAAAGGCTCAATTCTCAACGGATTTTGACAAACTTTTTTTTTCCTGAAAGGTAATAAAATTTTAGGAAGATCTGGAGGGGTGGAACCGGTTTCCGAGCATTTGAAACATTACTTTTTTGGGTAGAAAGGTCGAAAATTTGGGTATGCTGTAAAAGGCTCAATTCTCAACGGATTTTGACAAACTTTTTTTTTCCTGAAAGGTAATAAAATTTTAGGAAGATCTCGAGGGGTGGAACCGGTTTCCGAGCATTTGAAACATTACTTTTTTGGGTAGAAAGGTCGAAAATTTGGGTATGCTCTAAAAGGCTCAATTCTCAACGGATTTTGACAAAAATTTTTTTTCCTGAAAGGTAATAAAATTTTAGGAAGATCTCGAGGGGTGGAACAAGTCCCAGCGCATTTGAAACATTACTTTTTTGGGTAGAAAGGTTCAAAAATGGGGTATGTTGAGAGCTCCGCGGTCACCTATTGCGCTCTGCGCCATATACTTGTTGATATAGAAAGAATATCCTGGTGAATTTTTGACCCCCTGCTATGACTTCGATCTGGTGTGGCACGCTCACCAGGTGCATCCCAGCATCTACGAGCTGGACAGCACTCGACTCCTTGGCAAGGTTGAGTAGGGGAGGAAGCGTGATAAGTAGACTCAGAGATGTTGAAGATGCTGAATCATGACGACAGCGTGAACGAGCGAACGGCCAACTCCAAACTGCTTCGAGGAGAGGCAAGGACGAGGATGCTCTGGACCCAGAACTTCCCAGACGACCCTTTCCGGCGTAGCGGCTCCATGTACCGCGGTCATCTGGCACCCGCCTTTCTTGGTCCCCTCCTGCCCCTCCCTCATCTTCCGCCTAAGTCTCTGCCTTTAGGCTTCGGCTGTCAGAACATGCCCAACATTAGCCACGGGGACATACACATTCACTCCATCACAGTCTCAGGGGTCCCCATACAACGGGAGCAACTTCGCCTCAGACTCTCCTACGGTTCCAAGAAAGTTCCTTTCTGCAGCCTGAATCTAAAGACAGAGGCAGGCCGGGTAAGCTTTCTCAGGTGACTACGTTTACTCAGAACATGGCTGCAAATGAAAGAAAGAATGATAACTTCTACTTTGTCTGGCAGCCTGCCGAGACCTACATCCTCAAATTCCCATTTGAGAAACTCTCACCTAAGGATCTCACTGGTGCTCAACCCCTCTTCAGTCAAGAATTTTTTGACGCTAGTTTGATTTGCAGCAAAATTAGATTTCTATGATCAAGGTTTCCTGCAAAAAAAAAGACTGATCAAGCTGGATGGTGGTGTTGCTTTCGAAGAGCTGCTTCCATTCTCTTATAAGTCTAGTTCTGCTTCCCCGTATCTCAATTTGAAAATGTGGAGCTTGCAGCAAGTTAGCAAAGAACGTGGTGACGTTGAACCTCGCGGACGGGGAAAACTCTGGATACAAGGCCCAGCTCTCCATAACCACCGCCGTTTCTCTCAAGCGCAAGCTGCAGCTGAGGCAGGAGTATGGGAATGGGAAGTGTGAGGAAGAATGTGCGGAGGATTGGCAGAGTGGGTGAGTTCGTGGAGCAAAAGCTGGTAAGTGAGAGTCGTTTGCTGGAGCTGTGCGGAGTGGCGGCGCTGAACCGCGCCGGAGTAAAGGCAGGCCAAAAAGTCTGGAAGGCCAACCACAGACTCGTGGACTATTGCGACGGCGCCGCCTACACCGTCCAAGTCCTCCACTCTGCCCCCATGCTCCTCTCCGCCGTCCTTGTCTACGGCAGAGTCATCCTCTTCTCACCGCCCTTCCTTCACCTCCTCAGTCTTCTCACTCAAAGCAGGACCAAAGCGCTCACCAACGCTTGCTGTCCATGGGGCATCTGATAGGATCAGACTCCCTGCCTAGAAGTGACCAGCTGGGCTCTGCTCAGCTCCAGGACATGCCGCACCTCAGCGCTGCCAACGAACGGGCCATGGTCGTCCTCAATCAAGTTCATCCTTCAATTCTTCTTCTCTATATCCCAACTCTGCTTTTGCTGCTGCAGGACGGAGACTTCGTTATCGTCAAAGCTTGTTGGAGCGGATTCTCCAAGCGCATACTACCGATAAAACCAGATGCGGATGGTAATCTTGGCTGCTGTCAAGCAAATTGATGCAGGCAGAATAGTTTTGCTGTGGCAGAAGAGGGGTCGACAGGAACGCCAAGAACGCGAGGAAATCCTGGCCAACTCCAAGTTGAGGTCTTCAATCTTCATAAGAGGACGGTCCAGAAGTTTATGCTTCCCGGCGCACGGGTAGGCTGTCCGGTGAAAGGGGGAAGAGGGCAAAGTGAGGCCGTTGAAGGGAAGCAAAAAGTTCAAGCTGGGAGACGCAAAGGCCTGTCTGTCGGATATTCGTCTACAGTGCAAGAGCGCGAAGATGGGGGAACACCTGGCCGCCGTCTTCTCCGTCGCCTGCCTCTTCGTCCTCTGCAACCCTGACAAGGTCCCTGCCTATCTCTCCTAGTCAGTCCTCACAGCTCTTCTGCACAGGTGCGAGACGGATCCGAGCCAACATCGGTGGGACTGAAGTGCCACAAGTGGCCTCTCATCCTGGCAGCCGGCTATGGCAAAGAAAGCCCCACCAATCGCAACCTCGCCCTACAAGGGGATGGAGGTTGGGGCGGAGGGGATGGAGGAGCCTGCGGTGCTTGTGGATCTTGCGGTGCCTGTGGATCTTGCGGTCAGCTGGTCCTCCTATTGAGCGTGAGAGTGATAAGAAAGAAGGCGGTGATAGGGGCTTGTGGGGCGTGTGGAGGTTGTGGGGGATGTGGAGGCTGCGGGGGTTGCGGCGGCTGTGGCGACTGAGGAGGCCAAAGCTTCTCCAGGATTCCCTATATCCCTCCAACCTTCATTGCCCTTCCCCTTTCCCCCCCCCGCTCACCTTATCTCTTCAGATACGAGATGTCATGACACTTTCCTTGCTCTGGATGCTATCGACAGATGATCGCATTTTTAATCAGCATTCATGGGCGGAGGCTTCCGGAGCACGTGGACAGCTGCCTCAAAGGCCTCAAAGCCATAGAGGATCGTCTTCAATCGTCTTCCTAAACATCAGCTTTTCACCATTATGCTTTTCACTTTAACCAATTTAGCCTTTTGCGAAAAGTTTGAACACTATTTTTGCGCGGCCGAAGGCCGCCTGCCGCGGAGGGCAGGGCAGTCAGAGCTCCGGAGGCCGGAGGGCATGGGTGCGGAGGCCCCGGAGCGTAGCCTAGCATGCGAAGCATGCTAGGCGAAGCGTAGGGGCCGTAGCACCCGTGCCCGGAGGCCGGAGGAGCTCTGGCGCCCTGCCCGAAGCGGCGGGCGGCCAAGGCCAGCTTAACCAGTTACCCCATTTTTGCGTCCGTCTGTCCGCATATATATATATATATATATGTCTGTCCAGGGCCGGGCCTCCGCGGTTTTTCAACGAAATTGGCTGATTTTTTGCATGAAAGTCCGCCTAGGTGGTATCTCCAGGCCATTTTTTGGGCTTGGCGTAATTTTTCGATTTTCGTCCAAAACTCAAGTTTTTGATGTTTCAAACTACTAAAATTCATAAATCACTGGTTTTTCAATGAATTTTGTTGAATTTTGTTGAAATTGGCTGATTTTTTGCATGAGAGTCCGCCTTGGTGATGCCTTGGCACCATTATTAGGGCTTTGCGAAATTTTTTGATTTTTACCCAAAACTCAATTTTTTGATGTTTCAAAATACGAAAAATCATAAATCACTGGTTTTTCAATGAATTTTGTTGAATTTTGGCAGGTACGTCCGTCTAAGTAATATCTTGAAGCTGGCCAGACGAAATTTTGAAATATTTATTATTTATTGATTTATAGTCAAAAACCCAAAATCTTGATGTTTCAAAAATTTGAACATTCATAAGTCCATGGTTTTTCAATGAAATTAGCTGATTTTTGGTATGTACGTCCGTGAAAGTAATATCTTAAAGCTGGCAAAATGAATTTTTGAAATAATTAGTATTTCTTGATTTAAGAAGAAGCCAAAATCTTGATGTTTCAAAAATTGAAACATGTATAATTCACTGAAATCTGTTGAAGTTTGGCATGCATTTTCATCTAGGTGGTGTCTTGAGGTGAGGCCGCGCATCTTGGCAACCGCCGAGAATACCTTGTTTTAGAAGAAGAAAATATTTATTTCCGCTTTCATTTTCCCTATGGACTTAGTCACTGCAATGCCATTTTGCATCCTTTTTGTCGGCGGTCCAGCTTTTTTTTGACGGAAACGCAGTGTAATTTAGAGAAAAGAGGTAGACTTTCGGCTCACTCCAAACGGCGGGGCATTTCGGATAGGCAAAGCATGAAGCATTGAAGCATCACCATCTCATCGCTGAGTCAACTTCCATCAGATGCCGGGCCTCAGATGCAAGTGGCCCCTTCCTTCCACCAGCGCTCCTTCCTTCCTTTTCAGATCAGAAAGCCTGTCCTTTTCAACTTTGCAAAAACGCTCCACAATTCATAAATCCACTTATTCTATTTCATTTTATAAATGTCTTGCCTGAACTATGCAATGCAATTAGTGATGGCAATGCCATTGTGCATTCTTTTTTAGTCTTCGTGAACCGTGCTTCCGCTGTACTCGCCGTCATATAGTCCCAATCCGATAAACAAAGAAAAACCCAGGAACAGAAAACCAAGAAAAATGGCATAGAAGCGAAGAAAAAAGGAAGACCAGTAGACATGGCAAAGACGATAGCCAAGGAAATGCCCATAGGAGCAGGTGCGGAGGATTAGAGCCCAATGACAGGGGAGTCCGGATGAAAGTAGGAGATGAAGGGCTTGTGGTGGGGGAGGAAGCAGAGCATGCGCTCCTCGAAGATGTAGGCGGCGTTGTGAAGCGTTGAATTGGGCTCATCCCGGCTGCCCAGGGCCCAGAGACGGCCGCCCAGCTGGGCCAGGCTGTGAAGCTGGCGCCCTTCAGGAGCCTCCGCCACCTTCCTCATGCTCCCGTCTCGCGCATCCTGGCCGCACAGGCCGTCAGGGTACAACAGATAGAGGCAGGAGTTGAACAGATGGAGACAGGCGGGGATGGAATTGAAGCCGCAATAGGACTTGTCGAGATAAAAGTCCTCATTTTCGGCCAAGTGGGGCTGCATGATGCCAAAGTAGTATTTGCCAAGCCGATAGCAGATGTAGCGCTGGACCGGCAGAGCTGCGACGTGCTTGTTCAGCTGACAGGTGCCTTTCATGAAGTCGGGACCCATGTGGCGGCGGAACTGGAACTCCTCTCCGGCCAGACTGTAGAGGGCGGCGCCGTAGCTGGAGCGCTCCAGGCAGTAGACTTCTTCCGCCTCCCCGTCCCTCTTCATCACCGCCAGCCCTAGGTCCCTCTGGTCCGGCATGCGCGAAGCGGGTCCGACCCTGCTCCCCTTGGGGCTCCAGAAGCGGCCGCCTTTGAACCGGCGCCCACTCTTCGGCTCCCAGCCGCCACAGATGAGCAGCTCCGGCCCCAGACGCACCGCCGAGAAGCCCCGCCGCGGCTGCTCCCAGGGCACCAGCACCGACTCCACCCCTTCCTCCGGCGACCACAGCTCCACGCAGGCTGACCCTCCGCCCAGCTCCCCGAACACCACCAGCCGTCCTGCTATCACTCACTCTGTCTTCCGCGCCCTGCCCACACCTGCCTCTCTGGCTCACCTCCAGTCGCCAGGCTGAAGTCTGAGGCCGACGCTGCCATAGCTGCGACCACAGCTCCCATTTCAGCCTCCTCTGCCACCTCAAAAGCCCAAGATTAGCATAGCGGTTCCTGGACTCAAATTTCACGAGGAATGCGGTGTCGACTGTTTTTTTTTTTTTTTTTTCTTTTTTTTTGGGTGTTTTTCCGTGTTTCCGTTCTGGTTTTGTTCTGCGTTTTTTTTCGTTTTTTGTTTGTTTTTTTTTTTTTGGTTTGGGTTTGTGCTGTGGTTGGCGGGTTGTTGTTTTTTTTTTTTTTTTTTTCTTCTTTTTTCTTTTTTGAAGTAATAAAATGAACTCGACCATTTCCGACAAACTTGCCTTCACCCGTGCTTGACCTTCTTCCGTAACCTTCACCCGTGCTTGAACATCTTCCACTACCGACGCAATATCCTTCTGCAATTTGTGTTCAAAAAAAGTTTTGAAATTATTGCGAATGTAGAATTTGTTTGCTCGCTTCTAAATAGGAGATATGGAACGACTTTGGGGAAACGTTATTTCTAAAAATGGCCCCCATGCTCTCTTCTTATGAGTTTTTATCCCCCCAAAGACATGCCCCTCCAAAACAGAGATTCGATTTCCGATTACTTCAAAATGTATGTGTTCATGTATTCCGACATGGTCAAAAGTCTGAGAAAGGGGGCGGACAAAAAGAAACATAATAAAATATATTGCAGGATTGTTTGATGAAGCTGTTGAAGGCTGGCAAAACCTTGATGCATCGGATGCTGGCCTTGACGCCGTCGAGATGGTCGAATGAGCGAGTTGTGTGGAGACGGTCCCTGTGTCCCTCCTCGAAGACGCAGCCGACACACAGACACGCCGCGCACTCCAGGCACCACCTGTCAACACCTCTCCTCAGCCTCCCCTCCCCTTACAATGTCTTGGCCTACTGAATGCGATCCGCTCGATCCTCTTTCTCGCACCCGTCCGCCTGGCAGCGGATGGCGAAGTAATAGCGACTGGCCAGCTTCCCAGCCTCCTCGCCCTCCTTTAGAGCCAACTCTGCTTTCAGTGAGCAAGAGAAGAAAGGAGGAGGGCCTCAAGTCGCGTCTCCTGGCGGCAGTTGGGGCAGACCAGGTAGCGGCGACCCTTGAGGAGGCTGTGCACGCACTCCAGGCAGAACTGGTGCTTGCAGGTCAGCAGCTTCAGCTCATCCCGCTTCTCCAGACACACCTGTAGATGGGACGCCTATGGTGGAGAGGGGGAGGCTGGTGGGACTTGGAAACGGCTTACTGGACACTCACGGCCTTGCTTGGCGTCAGACATGGCAGGGGCGTCTTTGAACAGTGGCTGGGGCTGTGCGGATGGGGGTAGTGTTGTTGTGGAGTGTTGTTGTGGATTTCTGGAATGGTCATGGAATTCTCATGGTTTGGCATGCACGCTAGTCTCACTTCCGCCTGAAAGAAGCATCCGTCCGACCTGAGCATGTTGGGCAGAGGTGGGGGGCCCCCGGAGACGGCGGAGAGGGCGGAGTGGGATAGCTGGGAGGACGGTGATGTTGGCGGAGCGGTGGCGGCGCAGCTGGGTGGCCTTGGCGTTCCCAGAGCATTCGGGCGTGGAGCGGTGGAGGAGGGCGGCCGCGGCGAGGAAGGTGGTCAGCTTGGGCGGTGCCAATGGGCTGAACTCCGCCACCAGCTCCTCCTTCTCCTCACACAGCTTCTTCTCCTTTCCTCCCTGGTTGTGTGGGAGGATTGAAGCGGCAAGACCAGGACCAGGAAATCGCGGCCAATCTTCGCCGGTTACACTCTTCCTACGCCTTCCTTACACGCTTCTTGGATTTGAGGAAAGCAACTGGAGGAGAAGGATACGGTGTCGGAGTGTGGCATCCAGGCCCACTCCACCCTCCATCTCAACCTCTGCATCGTAGGCGGCGCCGCCAGCAAGCAGCGCTCCACTGCCATGTGCCTGCCATGCAGCCTCCCACTCTCGTTGCCCTTTTCATCTTCGAATCTAAACGACTTAAAAAACCTTATCGGTTCAGGCAAGCAGCTGGTGGCAGAGCCCATTCCGTCCGGCAGCGACGTCCAGAAGGAGTCCACCTTCAACAGCGACAGGTACATCTGGGTGATGTCAAAAAGGGAGTGATTGAAAGAAGAGGTTGAAGGTGCCGCTGACGATGGATCCTAAGCTAGAGCCCCAGGCGCTGCTCCTTCGTCAGCTGCAGTTGGCCGGCCTCTCTGGCAGTGTGGCCAAACGTCTGCTACTGATAGCAGTGAATTGAGATTGGCTGACGCGAGTCACTGCTGGGATTGTAGACGGAGGCGGGAACGCTGAGCAGGAGAGGGCCGGAGGGAAGTTGGAGATAGGATGGGAGCTGGCTCGCCCTCCAAGTGTCTAAGGAAACCATTTGCGTCGGGAAGCGAAAGTGATTGACACTGGGTCGTTTTTTCCCGCCTCTGTTTTTGCAAGTAAAGGGAAGTTTCTAATCGATAATTTCAATAATATTTCTGAATCCAATTTAAAACTATAATTTCTTGATCGGACATCAATTAAAAGGCAGCTTGCTGTCTCGCCCACAATTATTGATTGTTTCTAAAATTATTCGAATTAAAGCATAATTGACTCTTCCTCTAAGCAGGTTCTCATGAATAATTTTCGATTTTTGGTCACATCATGTCAGCTTTATCTAGTGCAATATCTTTTTACATTTTACGCCTTTTCAACACAACCAATCCAAAAGAGCCCATGCGGGAGTTTGTTTTTACTGTATGAGTTCATAGGAGCATGTTCACTTTCTGCCACTTTCTCACAACTGTTGTTTCTCTCAACTGTCCATTGAGAAAAAAAGAAAAATATTCCGCTCCGCTCGGGCAAACCTTGCATTTTGCTTTGGCGCAAAGTTCCGTGTCTCATAGGAGATATAAGTGCGCAATTGCTCATGAGCAGGGCTGCGAATCTGCGCAACTTATTCCAATACAATCAGTCCTTTGCAATTTGATTTGTTACGCTGAATTAATGAAAAGCCAAAAGGCTTCAATGCAGGCTTCATCAAATTACGACCATTGGTTTTCTCGTATCAATTATAATAAAACAATTTTCTTAAAAAAGCTTGAAGAAATACTAATCCTTGATAGTTTAAATGTTGAGTTGCTGTTAGATAGCAAGCGTGACTCTAGGCTACATAGCCCAATAATTGTTGGTAACATAAATAGTTTAAAAATGAAAGTGTTTTTTGTTTAGAGCTTAATCAGAAATTTTGAAGCTGAACTTGGTAAAATGCTTGGTATCTTAGTTTGATTATTCCGTAAAATTTAACAATAGTTAAGTCAAATGAGGTTTGTTTGATGGGGAATCACAAAACAAAGGTTGCAGAGAAATTGTCAGTCTGGTCTACTGCAGCGGTTCTCCTCGATATTGCAAGATAAAGGCGCTGAGAGGTAGGCCATAATGGATGGAACTGATGGATGAGAAGAATGCAATGAATGGAGAGCCGGAGTTCAGATGAATATGGCTAGATGGAGGATGAGGAGAGAGAAAAAAGGGAGAAAAAGGGAATGGCAAAGAATAGGAATAGGGCAGAATCCCTCCCTCAGGCGTCGGTGGAGTGTAGAGATGTGGAGAGAGCCCGGCTGGAGCTGGGGACTGGACCACTGGAGCAAGGAAGTGGAATGCCATCAAGACTCCGTCACTCGGGAATGATAACAAAGAGGTAGAGGCCGGCTCCAGACACTCTCTCATTACATCATCTCCAAATGGCTAGCTCTATCCTCATGACTAGCTGCGAAGCGGTAGCCCCGCACCCGGCCTTCTTTGTCTCCAACGCCTTCCTATATAAGCTCCCCACCTCCCCCTCCCTCCCCTCCAGCTATAGTAAGGCCCCCTATGTAAGCTTCTCCGTCCACCCCGCCTTCCCCAAGCCCCCGCCGTCCGGACCCAACAAGTTCCCCCAGCCCGCCTTCCCTGCCCCACTCCCCGCCCCTGCGCCCCAGCCCTTCTTCCTCGCCCCTGCACCTCAGCCATTCTTCTCCGCTCCTCCGGTCTCCAATCGCCTCCCACGCCCCTCGTCCTTCCAGCCCCAGCCCTCCTTCGCCAACCACTACTTCAAGCCCGTCCACCGTTTCCTCCTCCTCTTTCTTCCTTTGCCCAGTAGTGAAGGAAGTTGGTTTGTCAGGCGACTGCTTGTACCAGGAGTGGAGCGAGTGGACCCCGTGCAACGCCCAGTGCGACCAGACGGCCACCAGCGCCAACTTCTTCGGCATCAACTTCGCCTCCGGCAACATCCTCGTCTCCCGCTACCACATCGACGTCCATCACCCCGGCAAGAACCGCAAGCTCACCCGGTTCCATCCTCCTCCTCCTCCCACTCTTGGCCAATGAAGGGCAATGAAAATGGGCTCTGGTATTGAGGGATGAGTGCAAGGCGATCTTCTGGAAGGCAGTGGTGGAGACGAAGATCATCCGCGACAACTTCTTCCTCGTCTACGACGGCCAGCACATTGCCTACTCCCTCGAACGCCTCAAGTTTCCCGACGGCGAGCCATGCGGTTCTTTCCCTTTTCATACCCCTTTTCATCCCATGGGTTGATCAGAGCGTCTGTGCACTGTGCAGGTGTGCTGGAAGTGCAGGTGCCTCTGGAGCGGGACACGCGAGGCCTCACGGACTGCAAGGTGGAGTTCAACCTCGTCTCCAACACGGTTCTTCCCTCCTCCTTCAGTTCCCTTTCCTTTGAGAGGAAGAAAGAGAGCTTGTATAGGTGAAGCTGACGGATGTGGTGGAGAGTCGTGTCTCAGCGGAGGGCGGCGATTTCAGCCAGGGCTCCATCCAGGCCATCGACATCATCTTACGGTCAACCCCTTTCCTCCCTCTCCTCTTCTCCCCTCCCAGAAACCTGGGTCGGATTGCAGTCAGCAGCTGGCCTGCCCGTCGCTGGAGATCTCGAAGAACTTCTTCGCGCACAAGAGGGCACAGACGCTGGACCTGGGACGGGGGATCGAGATGTGGACGGGCTTCCACACCTCCGCCTTCCTCTGCGCCTCCAACAAGGCCCTCCTCAACGTCCACGTCTCCCACGCCGCTTTCTTCAAGAAGGACATGCCCTTCCTCAACTTCCTCGAGGCCCAGCCCTTCAACGGCGGCTGCCCCTGCCTCGACACTGAGGTTTCTCTCCCGCCCCTACCCTTGTGCCATGGAGAAGAAGATTATAATTCATTAAGAGGGCTTTATTGAGAGGTTCAAAAGCTAGGTGCCAAAAATTTTGACCACCTCTTTTATATTTTTTTTCGAAACTAGACACAATTCTAAGACTTTTGGTGGCCTATGAGTTGTCAAAACTCAAAATTTGATTTTTGGCGAATTGTGGAAAATTCAAAAATGACCAAAAATTTTAACACCCATAACTATTATTCTTCTCTACCGATTTTGATGATTCGAGAACCATTCCAACCGTCTTGACCAGAAAAACAGTTTATTCACAAAAAACTCTCTTCACAGATTTCGAAAATTAGTTTTTTTGCAATTTTGTTCAACAAAATTTGATTTCCGACAAATGAAACCTATTTTTTCTGAAAATCCAGGTAGTTCTCCCTATATGTACTAATCCATGGCTCCAGAAACGGTGGGCCAGCAGAGACATTTGAGGTTGAAAATGAAAACTCCCATTTTGCCCCTATGTTATAACAAAGGCAAAAAATGGCCGAATACTTTTTTGTCTCAAAACTTCAAATTTTTGGCGCAGAAAATTTTTTTTGCCCTGTATTTATTTAGTTGTGTGGTTTTTAGTCTCATTTTTAACGTCTGAGTGGAAAAAATTCGGCATTGTTTTTCCTAAGCTATAACATAGGCATGCGAACAAAGTTCCTGCCCTGTTTTAATTCTCAAGCGTCAAATCTGCACTAAATACCACACAGCTAGATAAATACGTAGCAAAAGAATTTTTCTGGGCCGAAAAATGGAAATTTTGAGACAAAAAATTTTCTGCCATG
>JASANA010007628.1:0-18792 GCA_030248095.1 Ptycholaimellus sp. GST1_10 | reverse complement strand
GATAGAACCAGGTGACGTAGATGGCCCGGCAATACTGGGGGCTAGGCATCAGAGAAGGTCCTGACTGGGATGACAGGCCTGGGCAATGTGGAATGTCCAGGCATCCAGGACATATGTGTCCCGATGATGCAGTATGGTGCTGTGGCATCTTGGGGTCAGGAGGCACAACACCAGATTGTGACGTTGTTGGGGGTGGGATGCACAATGTTGGCAATGGAATTTGTTGATGTCCAAGCCAATAATAGTGGACACCGGCCAGGTTCTCTTGGGCTGATTCCACTGCCAACCTCCTACTGAGGGAAGGGTATGGAGCATCTGATGAGCTGTCAGAGCCTCTGTCAGAAGGTGGCGGTCTTGAAGAGGCCGAGCTGCACGTCCCTGTTCTTGGTCCTGGAGTGGCTGAGATGGACGACAAATTGACGCTAAATGCGGACTGCTTCACGCCGATGGTCCTGTTGGGCGGAAAGCAGAGTGAAGCATATCCATGACTCCTTGCTTCGTGATGCTGATGTAGACCAGCTTAGCGATCAAGAAGTGGTGGAAGGTGCAGTGTGTCACGTTGGATAACCGCGTCCCCCAACGCTGATGAGAGGTAACGTGGGCTTCCTTCGTCGTGCGGGTACCCTATATCCTCCCGCTGGGCCTGTTCTTGCTGTGAGCTGAAGGCCGTGGAGTCACAATGTGCCATGGAGTCCACTCGATAGAGTTCGCAGAACTGGGCAACGAGGCTGTCTTGACCGCCGAGTTCTATCATGTCTGGGCAGTGGGGCCGCAAGAGATATTGAGACAGGTCGTGCAGAGGTCAGAGCGCCATGATGTCCAGTCGTACGGAATCCAAAAGTTGTCAGGCGAAGGCCTTTTGGGGCACCCAACGTCTGCAGCAATTCTTAAGGCCATTGGCAGTGTGTCCAAGGCTTCCGGAACTCAGTAAAGAAGTGGGCTGAGAGCTTCCGACAACTGGAAGCGGGTCCAAAGTTATTGTGTCCATCTTCCCAGGCCAATGATGTAATGGTGAGCTGGGGACTGTATGGACCAGGAGCTCTGGCTCTGGAGCTGACAGAGCCACGCGCAAAGTGCTGCGGGCTAATGGCGACCGCCTGGAGGCTTCTGGGGTTCAGAGCATCATCTCAGCATGGCTGTTGAGATGTGATACTTGGAAGTTGACAATCGTGGCTGTCGGCGAGTGAAGGACTGCAGAGATGAGGTCTGAAGTCAGCCAACGCCGTCAATCCTACGAGCCTCAGAGCCACAGGTAGGACCGGAGGAGGTGCTGTCACTACCAGTGTCATCCAGATAGTTCTATCTATTCTGATGTCCGCTGAACATGTCGCAGTAGCAGCTGTCTAACAATCCACAGCTGAAGTAGTGGCGATAGCGGAGGCCGGTCCACTATGTGCTGTCCCTGCTTCCGGCTTGCTGGTGCTGGGTGATTCCGGTTGTGATTGGATCCATCTAGAGGAGCATACTGGTGGCCCAGGCTGTGAGTAGATGTTGTCCAGCATGTCTTATGTGTATGAGTCCGGGAAGGGTGGCCCCAATTGAGGTGGTCTACAACTCAGTGGTAAGAGTTGCAGTCGCAGTTCCCAGCAGCACCATCCGTCGGAGACAAGAAGAGATCAGAGTACTCTGCTTGCTTCCTCGGTGAGTGGATCGGAAGTCTTAACTTCCAGGACGATTCTGAAATGGTGACAGATCGAAGGGCTGGAGGCTGCTCTCCACGGAACGGAATCGGAAGAGTGGCAATGAAGACGTGTACGCTGATGGGGTACACGTCTCTCAGGTCTTCCTCCTAGCTTGCTGAGATGTCGACGCGAATTTAAGAACTCATGAAGTCATTGAGGCCCAGCTTAGTCCTATAGCCGCCGAGGCATCTGTTAGCGGAACAGATGATCAGCACCCATCCATGCCTCTCCGTTAAGGTTCGAGATGACACTTCTCGGTGGATAAAGGTCCAGTGCAGCTCCGTTGGTCAGTGAGGGCTGTCGAGGACCATCCTTAGGACAAGGGGAGGCAGCACTCGGAAGACTTTCTTGCTAGTTGAAGTGGCATCTGTTCTCAGTCTCCGTATCCCGGACGAGGATGAGAAGATGGTAGGTCAAGGTGGATGTCTCTCTTCATGGAATGAGGCCAGAATAGTGGCGATGAGGATGTGGACGCTGATGGCTGGCCCCATCTCGCCGTTCTCCCTCCTACCTCGCTGATTTGTCGGAAGGTGAGAACTAGAGAAGTCGTCTGAGACTCAGTCTAGTCCCTTCTCCATTGATGCCTCTGTCAGGGGGTTCCTGGCAGATGCAGGTCCAGTGCCATTTTGTTCGTCTGCGAGGACTGTCGAAGACGACCCTTTGAGGACGAACGGTAGTTGCACTCAGATGACTTCTTCTTATTCGCAGTGTCATCTGATGGAAGCCTGAGCCACTGAACGCAGCTGTTGAAGGTCTTCCTTCTCGTTCGCTGAGACATCCACACTAGGGTGGGAACTAGTGAGGGCCTTGAGGCTCAGACTAGTTCCCTCACCGTGGAAGCGCCTGTCAATAATGCAGATGACCGGCATCCCTCCCGGCTCTCCGCTCCCCTCCAGATGACAGTCCTCCGCGGGAGAAGTTCCAGTGCAGCTTTGCTGATCCTGGAGGATTGTCGAGGATGACCCTGAGGATTGATGGAAGTTGCACTCCAATGACTTCTTGTTGCTCGAAGTGCCATCTGGTCTCCGTCGCCTCCTGCCAGTCTCCCGCAGTAGGTTGAAGACATGAACGGCCGGTGTGGCTGTCGTAAGCCTCCGGCGGTCTCCAGTCTTAGGCAGGAGGCCTGAACCGCTGACGGTAGCGGAGGGAGGTCTGGAGTCCCCTCTGGCGGCAGTAGGAGGCCTTGCATCCTCCGACATCAATTGGGAGGTGCAGGCTTTCAGCGGTGTCCAGCGAAGGACCTCGGCCCCTCATTGCCCATGAGTAGAAGGTCTCCGTCACCAGCTGTGGTGTTAGGAGTCCTGAGCGGCTGGTAGTAGCTGAACAGGAGCTGGGTAGGAGCTGGTATGTCTTCCACCCGAGGTAGCTGATCTCAACTTAGTCGGTCCTTGAGGGCATCGAAGGCAACCCTGAGGGCTGGGGAGTGGCACTCCGAGGACTTCTTCGCTGTTCGAGGTGGCATCTGCACTCAATCGCCTCCAACCAGTGTCCAGTAATAGGTTGGAGGCGTGAGAGGCCGGTGTAGCTGGTGGAAGGCTCCGACAGTCTCCAGTCTCAGGCAGGAGGCCTGAACAGCTGACGGCAGCAGATGGAAGTCTGGGACACTTCTGGCGGCGGTAGTCGGCCTTTGTATTCTCCAGCATCAGCTTGGAAGTCCAGGTCTTCCGCGGTGGCCAACGAGCCCTTGGAAGTAGAGGTCTCAATCGGCTGGACAGAGGTGTGGGTGTCCTCCTGTCAAGGTAGGCGATCTCAGTGGTCTCCGGTGTCTTGATGGAGGTTTGAGAAGTTGGCGGTAGCGAGTAGAAGACCAGTCGGCCTCCAGTAGCATGCTGGATGCTTAAGAGTCCGGTGGTGACTGACGGGAAGGTCTGACAGCCTCCCGTGGCAGTGGGTCTTCCTGTGCTCGCCTATCGGGTTGAGATGCCACTGAATAGCACTGGCATCCCTCTGGTGTAGAAGATGTCTACTGTTGTAGTCAATCAGTAGTCACTTGTCAGGCTGTCATCTGCCGCGTTGTTGAGAAGGTGTTGGCCGAAGCTGAGCTGGTAGAAGGTGCTCTGTTTGGACCAGATGCGACAGGTGTAGGGTGGGGGGTGTAGGGATGGAGAGTAGGGCAGGAGCTGTAGCTGTGTTTTCTGCCAGCTAGGACGTTGTCCATCTTCTGTACGTCCACTGACAGTAGCACGGCTTGGCTTCCTGGTTCTTGTTCCGGGTACTCTTCCTCTGTTTCCCGTTTCCCATTTCGGTCTCCCGTTTCGGGTACTCTTCCCTCCCGGCGGCCGAGGAGATGGGGTTTAGATCCTGCTGCGCCCAGGATGCATTACTTGGCGCGGTAGTGTATGGTCAAGTGATGCTAGACATTCCTGTCAGCCTGGGCCAAACATGGCGCAGTGCCGGGGGCCTTGGGCCTTGTCCAGGAGTGATGGAAGGAAGGCAGCATGAACTGGTGCCACAACCTTGTCACTTCGGCTGACTATGAACAGAGCGGCAATGAGTGGAAGAGGCAAGCTTCGGCTGCCGATGTAAGGCTTGAAACTCAGCACTGGCTTTCAACTCTCTGCCACTGTCAGGAGCTGATGAGGTGAGCAATAATGGTCTGCCTGCCATCTGAGATGCACTCCGGTGGTGGTGAGCTGGGTGGGCTGTTCAGTTTGTTTCTTTCCAAGTGAAAGCTGTCCGCCAAGCCGTCCAGGTTCCAGCATGTCAAGTCCAAAGCGGGCATCATGGTGAGAGAAGCATGATGCGGGCCACAGGATTGTTAGAGCCTGGGTCGGGACATGACGTCCTTGCTGGGGTTGAGTTGCTGGCCGCTTGGCTTGACCTTGAACTGGCAGCCGTGGAAGATGATGGTGAAGCTGGACTCGAGTCACTTCACGCCAATGAACATGTCCGGCAAGAAGCGGAGTTGCAGTAGTGCATAGTGGAGCTCTAGAGGCCAGCGTTCTGTGGCTGTGTGCAGGGGGTAGAGAGCAGTGGGTGGGTGAGACGCTGTGCTTGAATTAGACTGCGCTGGCGGCCTTGCTGATGAAGGCAGGCCAGAAACACCTGCACTCCGCTGCTGGTGTTATGTAGGCCCTCCTGTTGGCCGTCGCCGAACAGCAATCCACGAAGATGTGTACTTCTTGCCATCATCGAAGCCGGGTAGACTCTCTTAGTCTTTGATAGATGGACTAGACCAACAGCCTTCGTCGCCTGAGCACATCGAAGACAGGACTGAGAATCACAGCTTCAATTCTCCCCTTTGTTCTTGAGGCTCACTTGGACTCAGAGTCTTCGATGAGTGTGCTGGAGAGTGTCCTCCGTGAAGTGTGAGTATGGGCATGGACTCGCGTCTCCATTCCAACTGTTTCCCTGGGTTCCTGAATGTCAGTCGGGCTTTCTCTCTCTCCTCCTTGTAGGTGTCTCAGGCTGTTAGGATGCATCGCTTTCTTGAGCGATTCCTTCGATTCCTATTCTCCCCCACGGTGCGTCAGTGAGTTGCTCCTTTTGAGCTGTGTTTCTCCTCCGTTCTGGTGTTTCTCTCTGACGACGGACTCTCAAGGGAAGGGGCGGCAGGGCAGGGAAAGGCAGTAAAGCAGCATGCAGCAGGAGGACAGGAAAGCAAAGGAAGGGCGATAGTGTGGGCGAGAGAAGCAGTCACAGAAGTCGAGCGGGCTTCTTCATCACCACTGGAGCGGGCGGACGCTCTTGGCTCTCTGCCGCCATCCATTGTTCTCCTCCCTTCCTTGCGCGGTTCCTCCTCCATGTGGCTCGCGATGGAGGCGAGCGGGAGCGTGAGCGTGAGGGGAGCGGGAGCGTGCGATGAGGAAGACGCTCCCTGGAGCACCCAGTCGCCGCGTCCGCTCAGCGTTCCCTCTGCCAGGATGGCCTTGCCGGCCTCGGGCAGCTCGTCGACGGCGGAGCATGGGCTGGGCATGTCTGGAGATTTCCTGCATGTCGATTGCAGTAGGCGCACGCGGAGGAGCCCGTCGAAGGCGGCGTGGAGGTTCTTGGCCTGCTTCCGGCTGATGACGTAGCCGTCCCCCTTGATCTCTGTTCAGTTGCTGTCGGAGGGCCTCTTCTCGCATTGAGCTTGTCCCGGGCAGCTGAGCTTGGCCTCGCTCCTGGATGGCCTGCTCCTCTTGGCCTCGGCGGTGGCCAGCTGCTTCCGAAGTCCTCGCGGCCTTCTCCAGCGTCTTCACCTTCGCCTCCAACCCCAAGCACTTTCTTTCCAAGGAAAGTGCCTTCTGCGCTTGGAGGGATTGAGGCGAGATCCGATGGGCGCCTCTTTCTGTCGCTGAACTTGTCGCTCCAGCTCCATTGCGGCTGTCCTTAGTGAGTGCTGAGGGATTGGCGCATTGTCGCTCCAGATTCCCGACAACCTGGAGCCAGTGTCCAGTAGGCTCGCAAGCTCCGTATCCCGGGTCCCCTCTCCCTTCCTCCTCTCACTCCCCTGGGGCTGGAGCTTCAGGGAAAGGAGAGGGGAGAGGGCGGCCCCAAGCGCCATCAGACTGAGGCGGTGATGGCGAGGCCATTCCTCTCCTCCTCCCCTCGAGGCTTTCTGCAGATGGAGCTTCCTGAAGAGGAAGTGGGGCAAAGGCAACCCGGTGTGTTATCGGGACTGAAGGCATTGATGCCAGGGCCGTCCTTCTCTCCCTCCTCTCGGGGCGCTCTGATGATGGAGCTTCCTGAAGAGGGAGTGGGGCGAAAGTGACCCTGGCAGCGGTCGGAGCTGGGGACGAGGCCGTGGATGAAGACTCCGTCTGCACCGGGCACGATGAGACCTGTGATGGCCTGGCCGCAGGTGTGCTGCAGGAGGCGCTGGCTTCTGTTCCCGTTGAAGACGGGGCTTCTGAAACTCCCTCGGGCAGCAAGTAGGCTGGTGACAGGGGGATGAGTGTGGAAAGGACCTGAAGCTCAGTCTCCGCCTTCGTCGGTGATGAGGAGTCAGGTTCTTTTCTTGGCGACCGTCAGCAGCAACTGGGAGATTGCCAGTCGCGTCGATGAGACTTCTGGCTCCTGTCCTTGGAGTCCTTGCCCCTCACGATGAAGGCCAGGAGCTCTTCTCCTTCATTGAAGGCTTGGGAGCGCTCCTGTCCATCCGAGTTCGGCGGCTTGTTGGAGAAGCGCGTTTGCTTCCTTCCTGGCTCCGACTCGGAGCTAGCTCCTCCTTCCTGCTCTTCCTCGCCTACCTCCTCTCCCTCCTCTCCCTCCTCCTCCTGGTGTGGCGTGGTGTCTATTTCGTCTCCCTGGGAAGAGTGTAGGTTGAGGGAGGGGTGTGGAGGGGCATGGGAGCTAGCGACTGTCCATGTTCCCATTGGCCTTGTACACCACCGACCTCTTACTGCTGGGTGGAGTAAGGGAGGAGGTGCAGGGCAGGAGACCTGAAGAGGTCTGCGGCGGACGTCTTCCAGGAGGCAGACTGCATGATGGCATACGCGATCATGAAGTCGCAGAAGTGGTTGTGGAAGCCACCCAGGTTTCTGTATGCCTCGTACACCACCAACCTCTAGGGATGCGGTAAGGAGGAGGGCGGGTATTGAGGCCTCTTCGAGGAACTGGGTGAAGGCGTCTTCCAAAGGGCAGAGCTTCATGGCGCTGAAGGTGCAGTTGAAGCCATTCAGTATGCCACACTGGTTGCAGTCCATGGAGATCTGGACGCAGTTGTAGCACTCCAGAAAGCCGTAGCGAAAGCAGCGGAACTTGTCCAAAATTTATGCTGTCTTCAACGGCGGGCAGAAGGAGGGGGAGGCGGGTCATTGGCACAATCTTCCAACAAGCATTAGTGGAGGCAGACGCTGTCGAAGTAGGCCTTGAAGGCATTGTGCTCGTGGCTGGCGCCGTCCATGAAGAGGTCCTTCTGGCCGCAGGTGAGCAGGCTGAGGTCGCAGACGACTGGAAGGCCGGAGCGGTAGCAGTGCAAGCAGTCCACTAGGCTGGGCTTGGTCCAGTAGTTGTCCGCGTAGAAAAGGAAAGGCCACTGGTGAGTCATTTTGTCCTTTGTCTTTTGCTGTTGCTTTCCAACTTTACGTGATCATAAAGATCCGTAAATGAAGCGATGTCGAAAGACGGCAATAGACTCTGAAGTTGGCCTATCTTTTTGTCAGCAATGCTCGAAAGTTTATAAATCCGCAGGGATTTATAAACGTGCTGGCCGGCAAGGTTGCAGCAGGCGGCAGGGAGTTTTTGAGAACTGGTCTAAGACGGTTCCAAAAACTCTAGCAGCGTAGACGTTGCTTTTGCTGGATAGCTGGTCTGGCCGGTCGGCGTGGTTGCAGCAGAGGCCAGGAGTTTGAAAACTGACCAGAGCCAATTTTTGAACTCTGGCAGTGAAGACACGCGGTCCGCTGATGGCTGCAGGCAATTTCAAGATCTGTCCAAGGATAATGAAATTGTCATCGACAATGCTTGCACATCCGGCATGAAAACAACTTTGCAGTTAGTTTTCGATGCCCAAGCAGTGGAGTTGCATCCCTGCTGACGTTGACTGGAGCTGGCAGTGAAGATCTTTGACGATTGACAATGGCCAATTTCAAAGTCTGGCATCAAGGGCAGATCGACGCTGGTCGCTGTCAGCTGAAGAGAATATTCAAAATCCCTTTCAGGATGATGAAATTCTGAAGACGACGCTGATGACGTCAGCATGAAAAGAAACTTTTCAGTTAATTTTCAATGCCCTGAAGCAAAGTCGAATGTAGTCTCGATCGTCGGCGTTGAATGATTTCATGAGATCCGCAAGGATAGAATGAAATCATTGAAGGGAGATGCTGCTTGAAGAAAACTTTGCAGTTCGCTTCAAGACCCTTCGTGGCAGCGGATTACGGTAGCAAGTGTGCAGTGTGATGTCAGAGTTTCCTGGCTGCTGCCCAAAATGGCATGAAGGCTGGAAACTCGGCACTGCAATGATGCTGATGAAGAACGGACATTGAAAAAAGACTTAAAAGTCAATTCTCAATTCCATGCAGCGTAGTCGCAGTTGCTGCCGCATAGAATTCATGAGGCTGGCTCTGGCTGAGTGAAGTTCTGGGGCTGCAGGGTGTCCTGTCCGGCAGCGAAGCGAAGTCCGGCAATGCAGGCAGGGCTCGATTTGCTGTCCTGGCTCTGTAGATCGGTGACTGGGGCTTTTGGCTTGATCGCTGCTGGTAGAAGGCGGCAAAGTCCAAAAGCCGGAAGTTGTTGCGGAAGCGGAAGTTGGCGGAAGTGGTGCCGGGCACTGTAGTAGCATTGTAGAGGTGGTCAGTCGAGGTACAGATAAGCTAATCAGCTCTCTGATCTACCAAACGCTGTGGTGAATTCAGCAGGAACTTAGCGAGATTCTCTTTCATCGTCACCGGAAGGGGAGGCAGAGTGGAACAGGTTAGGGCATCTTGGGGGACAATATACAGCAACTGATCCCGGCTTCCCTTCCGCCCACCTCATCGACATAGGCCGACAAAACCGGCTTGGGAAACGTCACACAATATTAATTTTGAACTGTTTAAAAAGTTAATATGTCATCATTTGTCTGTACATGAAGGCGTTTCTTCGGTCTTTTTAAGACTAAATACAGCCAAAGCAGTATTGTTTGTCTCCAATCGAATGTCAAATTTGATGAGACCAATAGATTCCTTATGTTCAAACTGATGAGATTGACAAGCAGCATCCTGACCTATGCAGCAAGCATATTGAATCATTCCCTCTATTAAGATGGTCGACACTTTGATATTACCATCGTTCACAGCAACTAATGTAAATCGTTTCTTCTTCTTTTCACTTATTCTTCTTTTGTAATTGCAGCTGGCGTCACTTTTGAGTTTCTGCCATTTCCAAAACAATTAAATGGTACCCTATTACATCTGTTTTTCGCAAACCATGCAACAAAAACTACGTTATGCCATTCGACTCATGTGCATCCATGTCATATAAACTATCATCACTACGCAGCAAGACCCACAGAGCCAAAAAGTACTGCAGCAACAACCAATTACTAGACATTGAAATAGGCAATCTTATCAAGAAATACAAATTGTATGGCTACCCAATGTCATTAATAAATAAAACAATTAACAAGGTTCTGTACAAGGATAAAATGGCAATCCAATTGGGAAATGAAGAAAGACAATGCATCAATGTCAAAACTCCATATTTCAATGAGAAATCCCTAATGGTACAAAGAAGCGCAGTACGTCCAGGCTACATTAGAATAATCCCAATGACAGGTCCAAAACTATGGCACTTGCTTGGCAGCAGACCCAAATGCAAACATGACTAGGCTGCACACCAACGTAGTGTACCAAATTAATTGCAAATGTGGTAAGATGTACATAGGGGAAACAAAAAGACACCTGGAATCTAGAATAAAAGAGCACAAAAGCAATTGGTGCAGGAACACCCAGCAAAACGTATTCAAAGATCACCAAGGAAGTAACCATGGATCCGAATTTGACACTGCAAAGATAATACACAACTGCAACCACCAACAAGAATGCAAGGCAGCAGAGGCATTATGCATCAAGATCAATGAAACACAGGTGATTGTAGACTTAACCAATGTACAACGACAGCATGACATACCAAATGGTGTTTTACCTCTTTTACAACCACGCCCTAATACAGCACACCAAAAATTTGAATAAAATCATCTATTTCCTATGTTACTTTACTTTATATTATTTTTAATAGTTTTTACATTGATCGCTCTGACAAGTGTCAGAAATCTATTTTACTGATGAAGAAGATAAAACTTCGAAACGTTTAGAAATTTTGTGATCATTTCACTACTGTGCTTACACTTTGGATAGAATAAACATAAAATTAAATGGTTTTCTGATATTGTTTACAATAAATATATGTTATGTCATCCATAAAGCATGTGTGCCCATAAAATATTTTACGTCTCAAGCATGTCATTTTAATTTAAGCAAGTTTATATTAATCTACGATTGGTTGATGTTTCAAAAAGATGCAAATATAACGTTGTTTTTCAACTCTTAATCAATTCAAAGAGACTGGCTACCTGAATATGATGCCGAACTTTAAACTCGTTTGGCCAAAGTGGCACAGAGTGTGCACCGCTTCTGAACAACTTATTTCCATACAATACTAAAATGATACATCATGATTAGCTTACGAATTTTTGATCATCAAAAGGAACAAGGTATTCAGCCAGTATGCGAAGAAGGCTCTCTCATCCCCAATTTCCAGCTCCGAGTCTTAGTCCATTCAATTGCTTAAGGAAACTAATGGGACTATGGGTCTTCAGCTCTCATGTGACCAATTCTCATTTAAATTTTCCAATAAATGTCATTTGTCATTAGGAGATTTCTTGCCGTATGACGTGACTGATCATCCAGAGAGCACCATGCATGGCTTCTTGAGCCACAAAATGATGAGCGTTCTTCACCACATGAGGAATCAATCATGGTCACTAACAAATATATGGCGCAAAGCGCAAAAGGTGACCGCGGAGCTAAACACACCACAAAACATACGTTTTACACCCCACAAAACCAACCTTTAAGGAAAAAAAGTTTGTCCAAATCCGTTGAGAATTAGCCATTTCTCAGCATACCCTAATTTTTAACCTTTCTACCCAAAAAAGTAATGTTTCAATTGCTCCGGGACCGGTCCCACCCCTCCAGATCTTCCCAAAATATCACTACCTTTCAGGAAAAAAATGTCCAAATCCGTTGAGAATTTACCATTTCTCAGCATAGCCCATTTTTAAACCTTTCTACCCAAGAAAGTAATGTTTCAAATGCTCAAATTCTGGGACTACCCTTCCAGATCTTCCTAAAGTACCATTACCTTTCAGGAAAAAAAAGCGTTAGGAAAAGGAATCAATCATGATCACTAACAAGTATATGGCGCAAAGCGCAATAGGTGACCGCGGAGCTAAACACCCCACAAAACCAAACCATTCAGGAAAAAAAGTTTGTCCGAATCCGTTGAGAACTCGCCCATTCCCAGCATTTCCAGATACCTATACATATATATATTTATATGAAGATAACAGTTTAGTAACCTCTATAAACCGCAGAGCGGCCCTTCGGGCCGCTCCGCAGTCAATAAGCCTAGATTTGAAGATTCTGACCCCAAACATAATGTTGTTCGAGCCACTATGACCACTGTCTATGCCCAAAAATGTATCTTCCAACTATAAGCAGAGTAGTATTCCTACGTTGTTTACTCCCTCCTGTTGATAAATTTCATTTCCTATAAACTCCAACACAATATTAGTTATTTCAGAATTACGGGATCCGTCAACATCTGATTCACTGGCTCTTTGACACGAGTTCCTGGGAGCTTTTCTATCACCAATCGAAGATCCAGTATGCAACACTCAGCTACGAAGCCTGTCGATGGGAATCTCAGAACCATCTCAAGCTCGGCTTAATGGAAGTAACCGATCAAAATACGTATTCCAGGAACGCAATAAACTGCCCTTCAACCCAAAACTAGGATAATATTCCAATATTTTAGACCCTCCTTGCTTCCTTGTTACAAAAAACTATATTAAGGTATTGTCCTATAAGGAAGAAACCTGGCTGTATCAAGTAACCTTGCAGAATCCTCCCTGATGCAGTCATCAGAGGAGTTGGATCTTCAGCACCAGTCTGAGCATCATTTAGATCCTGGATGTGCAATTGACTGCTGCTACAACAATCTATTTTGTCCAACATCAAGGCAACGAACCTGCACATATTACATTGCCAGTGATCATTAATTAATAAATGAATTTGATGCATTAGAAAAATCAGAAAACTAACAAGGTATTATCGGCTATCGCCAAGATGCGCGGCCTTTGTTCCAGTACAAGTAATAACCACTAGCTACGTTACAAAACTTTTCAATTCGCATGGTTGATACGTACCTGCCAAAAATTAGCTGATTTCATTGAAAAACAATGGATTTATGCATGTTCAAATTTTTGAAACATCAAGATTTTGGGTTTTTGTCTATAAATCAAGATAAAATAAATATTTCAATAAATCCTTTTGCCAGCTTTAAGATATTACTTTGATGGATGTACCTGCCAAAAATCAGCTGATTTCATTGAAAAACAATGGATTTATGCATGTTTTCAAAATTTTTGAAACATCAAGATTTTGGGTTTTTGTCTATAAATTAAGATAATAATAATTATTTCGAAAATTCCTTTTGCCAGCTTTCAAGATATTATACTTTTTGACGGACGTACCTGCCAAAATTCAGCTAATTTCACTTGAAAAATCAGTGATTTATGAATTTTCATATTTTGAAACATTAAAAAATTGAGACTTTCTGGGCAAAAATCGAAAAATTACGTCTATCGCAAAAGATGGCCTGGAGATACCACCCAGGCGGACCTTTCCATGCAAAAAATTAGCACAATTTCATTGAAAAACCGCGAAGTACGGGCCCGGGACAGACATATATATATATATATATATATATACGGACAGACGGACACAAAAATGGGGATTAACTGCTTCCAAGCTGGCCTTGGCCGCCCCGCCGCTTCGGGCAGGGCGCGAGAGCTCCTCCGGCCTCCGGGCACCGGTGCTACGGCCCCTACGCTTCGCCTAGCATGCTTCGCATGCTAGGCTACGCTACGGGGCCTCCCGCACCCATGCCCTACCGGCCTCCCGAGACTCTGACTGTTACCCTGCCCTCCCGCGGCAAGGCGGCTTCAGCCGCACAGAAATATAATATAATGGGAAACTGCTGCAGGAAACAATCTAAGATCAATAAAGGTGAGCAGAGAAAACCATTCACTACCAAGATTACAAATGGAATAAAAACTGATAAAAGTCAGATGAATTCAAGCATTGAAATAGCCCCTACTCAAACCGAATCAAATTTACTTCATGGTGTTGAAAATGCCATGCCAACTAGGAAAGATGAATTTATTGAAACAAATCTAATTGGTGCTGATGAATCTTTGACAAAGGCACAAATGACCAAAAATGGTCACATGAATAAGCCAAATGAATTACGCAGACTACGCCATAAATCTACTGCCATAGGTAAAATCACAAATCAGGCACAAATTTCCTAAGTTTGGGCCTACTCCCCAACTCTCAAACGCAATTTCTTTTGCACACAAAGAGTTCGACATTTGTACCCAAACTCGTCATCAACATCCTAGAACCCACGAACCCACGAAATCACAAATAGTTTATGGTGATTCAATATTGGGTCAAGGCAAAATTTCAAGACAACCAAAAGCATCAATACAAGATAGAGTGCATCGTGTTAAGCCAGTCTGAACAGACCGAAAAATACACAGTATGATAATGCATTTTCTGCATCACAACCAGACAAACTAAATGATCAGAAAAAATCAAATAAACCTGTTGCAAACATTCAGCAAAAAACGTATAAATATTTTTTTGTTTACTTTCATAATATTCTGTTATATTGCGAAGCTGCCTTTGTTTGAATATCATTATTTAATGGTCCTCATTATAATGTGAAATGTTTATACCCAAAATAGATTCGTTCATAAGAAACCTGTGTAAAATTATTGCCACAGTAGGCAAAAAATGAGTTGTTAAACCGTGCTACTTGCATTTGCTAACGAAAATGATTGCAATTGTTACAATGTCCCACAATTGTTTTTCAAATTCGCCACAGTAGTTTGGTGCAAGAATATCAGAGTCTTCGACCAGCAAAAAACGAATAGGTGCTCAGACGATAAGGTCAAATTCATTTCTACTGCCAAATTCTTTGACCACATCTGCAGCAAATGTAAAAGCAATTCCACGAACATTTTCTGCCCAACCATTTGCTATGTATCTGTTTGGATCTGACCAAAGCAGGTCACACATAACTCCAAGTCAGTACCTCTCTTGGACGTGGAAGTTCTCGTATTGTATTAAGTGATGTCAGATGGGGAATAGACCACCATGCATGCATGACATACGTTTTTCTATCAAGCCAGCTACAGGAAGCCAGTTAAAAGTGTCAGTGAATTTTTTCCACAACCTTTCAAGTTGATTCGCTTCAACATCTCATCATAAAAACCATATATTTTGAATCGTAACCATATATCGTAATTGAAGATGACTCATCGTTTCCACGAAGCGATAGATTTGATTTGGATATAGTATTTTGAAGCAAAACAATAGAGCAATGGTTTCTGTTCCAAGCCTTCTCTGGATCCACATAGTCACCCAGAAATAAAAAATGGTTCACAGGACTTGGAGTACCATTGTGTTGAAATATACGAATAAGATCTGAATACTGTCCATGAATGTCACCAACTATTGTTATGGGTGCATCAGTCTCCACTAAAATTGGTTGTCTTGCTAATATGGGTTGAACTTTGTCACAGAGAGCCTCCAACTCGAATGATGTCATCTTCACAGGATGTTCTTCAATATGCTGACTATTCTGCAACTGCTGAAAAAGTGTTTCTGGATCAACAGTGCTTGATTTGTTCATGATTTTCTTCATAGCATTATCAATAATTTAGTGGTTTCTGATGTTTATAAAATTAAAAAGCACAAATGATGGATTCATTTATTAAGCCCGACATGACTTAAATTCGTCTAAATATATTAATGTACTGTGATTTTTAGAATACCAGAATTTTAGAATACCACAAGGGAATGAAATGTAGCGCCAAAATTCAACATTGAGGGGCATGGAAAGGCAGGTGTTTTAGTAGTGCCTTGAAACATTATCACTCTGAGCAATGCCCGGTCTAAGGCGGGAAAGACTTTAGTATTAAACTCACCTGGGCAGCTAAAACGGGAAAAAGTGTGGTCTCAGGAGAGCGGTGTTGTGGGGAAGTGGGGCTGGCTGTAAAGCAGTGTCCCTGCGGCCTATGTATGGAAATGAGATGCTGTGTGCAGGGCGTGAAGGGGTGTGGCACTATGCTCTTTTTCCTCCGCCCCTGCCGCTTTCCCAGGCTGTTGTGTTGCAGGAAGGACTATGACTTACCGCTTGGGTACGCCACTTGGGCACGCCACTTTGTATGCGTTGTGACTCTAGGCTTGCAAATTGGCTTGTGCCAGCCAGCCTTGCGCTTATTTGACATCTGGGACTTTGTCTATCGCTTGGGTAGAGATACGTTGGATCAATTGCCTATTCTCTTCAATGGTGTAATTATGGCCTATGCCTGAAACATTGCACGACCAAACAGAAACCACTGACGCATGTGAATAGGAGGGACTTGCAGCGCAAACTTGACTGCTTGATGTTTCAGCGCCAACTTACTTTTTGCCTCTTTGCTTGTTCAATGATGGGTGTAGTTGAAATTTGCCGACAATTGCTTATGAACATGAAGCTGTTTGTCAAGTCCTTTTATGGTTTCGTTTTGCGGTGTTTGCCACAGAAGGAGCCATATTATACATCGCAACAAGAACAAAGGACTATGGAATGAATGGTGGAGAGTGGGAGGTAGTAGGTTGAGGGTTTTAAGTGTTCAGAGTGCTGCCATAGACTTCATACAAGTGCTTGCCCTTCTCCATGTGCTCCCTGTAGCACCTTTCTTTGTGGCGCAATTCGCAGTTGCAGAGCTTAAGTTATGTCACAGGATGCGAGGTGACCAACCCCGCCATGACTGGCGTCTTCTGGGATGCCAGTCCGTTTGTTGACGAAGGGGTATTTGATGGTGGGGAGGTAGCTGTTGTCCCACTGTTCTTCCACCGCTTGGCAACAGTGGCTGAGCCAGTCTAGCATGGGCTTCATGCGGACCATCTCCGAGCCCAGCCCGTCTGCCTGCCATCCTGGCAAAGTGGCAAAGCTAAGTTTTGCTCGCACATTTTCCTGATGTGTTTGATACAAATTGGTCAATATCTAGCATATTACGGTAATCTCAGCTTGCCTTAATAATTTGTCTTGGATGGTAGTTTATTGGATAGGCATAAGCTATGAGAGCGGGATCCTGGATGATTTAAAAATTCCACATCCAGGGCGCGCACTATCATAAAGCTTGTATTCTATCATAACAGTCCTCCAAGGATAATTGAATGCAATGTTTTTATTTTAATATTTTGCAATAGATTTAAAAAACAATCTTTTTGTTAGAAACAACTTACCTTGGGGTGGGAGCTTGGTTGACTTTTTTTTTAACTTTTCTACAACCAAGGCTCGCAATACCACAAAGCTTGTACTCTACCATGCTTGCTCAACGTAATGGCTGGTCAATAGCTGGCATTATGCGTTATTGAAACATCAGCATTTTGCCTCTTGCATTCGCAAAGTTTGAGTTTACCTTGGAGTTCGTGGAGGTAGTTCAGGAAGCCGTTGAAGGGCACTGGGTTGGTGGCCGAGGGCTTCTTGGTCCAATCGCACTGGAAGGCGTTGTTCTTTTCTTCATCACTCTCCGAGGAGACTTAATTCCTCTATTTTCCATCCAAACTGGTATTGACCGGAGGTAGAGGAGGTGGATTGAGTCGATGTAGAGGTCGGGGTCCCGTTTCAGCTCGGGCCAGTTGTTGTACTCCATCTTGATCTCCCGCAGGGGCAGCGTCTTTGCAGCTCAGCGGTTGTAGTCCAATCACCAGGCCCGGCTCTCCTCCTCCCGGTTCTGGGACGCCGTCCTTGGCGGCTTCTGCCTCCTCTGATGTCGGGTCCGCCTCTGGCTGCTGAGGTTTGGCCTCATGAAGTTGCTTGAATTCGCTCATCTGCATTTGAGGATGCTTTGAATGGGGTGGATTGTCGAAGCGAAAGGAACTCCGTCATTAGTTGTTACGTGAAACATTAGAAGGTTGGTTTACGGTTTGCTTCTTACAAACTTGGCAGTTTCCGATGCAATTTTTTTATTTTATCAAATTTTGGCTGCCTTGAATTTAGAAGCTTGTAAGTTGTTCTGCGTGCAAAATCTGTTACTTTTTTCTTAAATAGGATCTTTCAAGACTTCTCTAGCTCATCGGAGCCTTTTGAATCGTAGAATGAGCTTTATCAAAGTCCAGAAACATCTTGGCCTAGTTATTCCCCCTAAGCTGACGTTTGGTGACATTCCTTGACTTTGAATGGGCTTGAGGGGTTCTGGAGAGTGCGAAGTCGTTGGCGGAGGTCTGCAGCTGGTAGATTGAATTTGACTGATGCAGCTGTCTCATGCCCAGCTCTTATAGTCACCTGGGGCTCCTCTTGAGCCATCTATTTAGACAATTTTTCAGACCAACCATCATCAGCGGCTTTTCTCCGCTAACTAGGCTAATGTAATATAACAACAATTTATATTTTATCTGCATGATTTTCTTCATTAATAGCTTTTGAATTAATTTTGCGACAAGTATAACTTTTTATTTAGGTTTGCTTGACAAATTAGCGAAAATTTTGCCTTATCAGATTCCTTGCGATTATATGGTTTAGGATTACTGTAAAGGATTAAGTTTATCCCACTTCATCTTTTCTTTATGTTGGCTGCAAAACGTCATGCTCTCTCTGTTGATTGTTAGTCTAACCAAAGTTACTAAATAATTACCGTTATTATTGAGATTTTTGTTGTTCGTAATGAATTGCGCTAAGAACCACGGTTAACTTTTTACGCAATTGCTTTGCTGCTTTTTCGCGTCCTTATGGCGGTAAAGAATCGCTAAATTCTGCAGAACTGATGCTTTTGAGCATTTGCAGAAATCATTCAAGAATTTCAATTTGCTCCTTATTTTAATCAACTTTTGTCGATATTCCTCTCTCCTATGGAAGGTGTTTATGAGTCCGCGCTGGATGAGGCAACTATTAGCGGTTCCTTACTTAATTTTTCCTTCATTTATTCTGTGAAACATCAGAGGCTAGCACAGTGTTAGGTGCTGAAAGAATAAGCAAATTAATTGTCAATCATAGGGCTGTGTAATTGTTCGTTAACGTCCCAAGTTTTTGAAGCCTAACTTTATTGGCTGGGTTTTAGAACTGATATTGTTGCTGGCACCAGCTGGTTTTCATAAACATGTCTCATGAAACCTCATCGAGAAGGCTAGTGGTAGGATTTGTATAGACTTTGCTTTGTGAGGGGGATGAGTTGCGGTGGGTGTGAGCATAGAAAATTAATTGTTTAGACTACAAACATTGCACCGCTATCGATTGTGGCATTTGCTTGCGCTACCACGGCTTTTCTGGCCTTTTTGATGCATATATTTCATTTATTTATTTGAGTCTCTCTTTCTCTCTCTCAACTCATCTGGAATCACATGCATCCCCCCACATGTCAACGCGCACA
>JASANA010007627.1:0-49003 GCA_030248095.1 Ptycholaimellus sp. GST1_10 | reverse complement strand
AGCATAGGCCATATTAGGCTTCTCTCCCATTTTAGAAGTTTTTTGGGTCATAACTCAACTAGATCTTCATACCAATTTCGACAAACTTTTTTTTCACAGAAACCTCAGAAATATTTTGCTTCAATTGAGACCAGCTACAGCTATTAATAATGGACAGAGGTGTTATGGCACTGAATTATGTTACCAAAAGATGTTTGTAGGCTAATAGGTGTGTGCTAAGATAATTAAGTGCCATGCAACCTGTGTACAGTTCACATACCTTATTTTGGGGAACATAATGATGACAAAGCATTTGGGCTTTCTGTGAAAAAAAAGTTTGTCGAAAGTGGTAGAGATATTGTTTATTTAAGACCCAAAAACTTCTAAAATGGGAGATAAGCCTAATATGGACTATGCTTAAGCATAGGAAATAGTTGATTCAGGATTGACATATTTTGAACTAAACCAAAAGAAACCAATGATACAGCAGGGTGTATTGGAGCCTAAAGGATATTTTGGCAGTCAAAATAGAAATCTGAGATAAAAAAATTTTTCCGAGAACTTTGCTCATGTTCTAATCATAGGGCCAAATGTTGAGTGCAAATTTTCAATCAAAAAAATTCCTGATTCTAACAAACTGAAACCAGGCGTGTTATATATTCAAAATGACCACAAGAACCTGAATTTTAACGTGGTTATGGTCCACTCCTTGGCAAAACCATTCAAATTTGAGCTATCAGTTTTTATGTGCCAAAATTGAAAAACCGAAATTTTCGATTTTTCAAAATTACGCTTTTCAGAATAAATTATGCCAAAAATGGAGTACACCACCTTCTTTGTCTCCTAATTACCTTTCGATTGATATATAATGATCCACAATTATCTGAAATTTCTTAAACAAAATTTTCAAAAAACTGAAATTGCAGATTTCAAAGGCCCAAAAAAGTGCATTTTACAAAAGTGACCATATCAGGCCAACAAAACCATTTTTTGGGAAACGGCTTGGGCACAGAGATGAGAACTAAATTGCCTTGGATTGTGGCATAAATTCATTCAAATCAGAGAAACTTCATTTTTCAAATCTGGAATCTCACATTTTGAGCCTATCGAATTCCGCCTCTTAAGGGAGAAAAGAATTTTACTCTTGGAGTGTTAATGTTACCAGTTACATTTCTTTTTGCTGCGTTTTATCATTTAAAATGTCTGCAGAGAAAAATGGAAGTTGGTATGGGCTGGGCTGCCGGATTGGACCTTTATATACCCGCTTCACCTTTACCTAAACACATCCTTTCTCTTCGATTCAGCTTTTCGCAAGGCGCTACCATCAATGCTACCGCTCTCTTCCACATACGTTCAGGTGCTTGCCCAAGGCTTCTTTTTCTTGTCACCTGAACCAGAAATTGGCAAACCAGAAGGCTTGAAAGATACCTGCGATAATTTTAGTTCATATAGATGGTCAATGCTGGCCAGATGTCCAAGGAGCTAGGGCGCATATTTGTATAACCCGAATTATATACTTAAAATTAAAAATATAGCCTAACCTTTAGAATCTAAGCAATCGACATAACAGATATAATTTGGAGGGCACTTAAGCTACAATGTCTCCTGAGGCCGATCCCATTAGCTCCGACTTTGGGGTCAAAATTTGGCTGGTCCCATTAGTTCGAAATTTCAGCCCAAATTGATCCCATTAGCTGCGAAAAATTGGTCTCATTAGGATATACTACGAATTTGAAAAAAGTACGAATTTGAAATTCGTAGCTGAAATTCGTAATTGCAACAACCTAATGGGATCATTGCTACCAATTTCAGCTGAAATTCGTAGATTTTGGGTCGCACCTCTGGAGGTGCTAATTTCAACTACATCTTAGATTTTGGACAGTTATAGTGGTTATGTTTGTTTGCCCCCAAAACAAACTTAGGATAATATTGGGACCTCTTTAACCTGGGATAGGTTTTAAATGCCCTCACTCAGTTTTAGTATCTTAAAATGTGTTTATCCTTTTCGTACGCACATAAATACAGCTTCACCCAACTTCCCGCACCTGAATTCAAGTCTTCTAGGTGAAACTATCTTTTTTCCATATTTTGCTCTTCACCCGTCCATTGATTGCCAGTTTTTGCCTATGATTGCGTGGTTTTATTTTATGTTTATTACAGGGGGGAGGCCTTTTCCGTACACCTAACTTTAAAAATTTATTTCTCCGGCCCACAATAAGTTAGAGAGTTCAAAACTGGTACGGAAGTAGGTCTAACCCTCCTTCGTTTACATAAAAATTTGCGGCTCATTTCATTGAGAAGAACTTGAGAAACAGTCAATTTTGTAAGGTCACTCAAAAATCGATGCAACGCGACAGTGAATTTTTTTTTTCACCTGATTTTGAGGCTTGATTTCTCGACCCCATCAAAACCGTTTGAGCCCAAAATTTCATACAATTTAGGTCCAAGTGTCCTTAACTTGCACATAAATTTTTGTCTCTCTAGGTGCTCCCTGTGGTGAGAAACAGCCTTCGGAGTACACCACACTTTCCCCCTTTCCTATGGTTAAGGGCCAGTCCAGCTGGAAAATTATATGAAATCATAGAAAAAAGAAAAAAAAGGTCGTTTCATTTAAAAGGCTGTTTCTCGACAAAGGTAGCACCTAGAAAGACAAAAATTTATATGTAGGTTAAGGACACTTAGATCTAAATTGTGTGAAATTTTGGGCTCAAACTGATTTGATGGGGCTGAGAAATCAAGCCTCAAAATCAGGTGAAAAAAATTTCACTGTCGCGTTGCATCAATTTTTGAGTGACCTTACAAAATTGACTGTTTCTCAGGTTCTACCAATTGAATTGAGCCGCAAATTTTTATGTAAACGAAGGAGGGTTGGACCTACTTTTTCAATATTCAACTCTCTAACTTATTGTGGGCTGGAGAAATAAATTTTTAAAGTTAGGTGTACGGACAAGGCGTCCCCCTGTATTTCTGATTGAACAAATCGTTTGTCACGCTAAAACAAGGTATTCTCGGCTGTCGCCAAGTTGCGCGGCCTCTGTTCCAAGCAATATTGTCAATGTACATGAGCTAATTTCAGTAAATTTGGTTGATAACCCAGGATTTATGGTTTTTTCAAATTTGAAACATCAAAATTCTAAGTTTTAGGGAAAAACCCGAAAATTTCGCAAAGCCCAAATAATGGTTTAAAGCCACCACTTAGTAGGACCTTCATGCAAAATTTCAGCCGATTTTGTCTAAAAAATAGTGAGTTATTAATTTTTCTGATTTTAAAAATCAAAATACTAATTTGTCGGAAAAAAACACAAAAATTTTGCAAAACCCCAATAATAGTCCCAAGCCACCACCTAGGCGGACCTTCATGCAAAATTTCAGCCAATTTCGTTGAAAAACCAGCGATTTGTGATTTTTGGTACTTTGAAACATCAAAAATTCAGGTTTTGGGCGAAAAACGCAAAATTACGCCAAGCGCAAAAAATGGTCCCGAGCCACCACCCAGGCGGACGTTCATGCAAAAAATCAGCCAATTTCGTTGAAAAACCGCGGAGTACGAGCGCGACAGGGACACATATATATATATCTCGTAAATATAGGTCAGTGGCCGCGCTTCGCGCGGCCACCCTTTTAAAAGAAATCTATATTTAAAAGAAATTGATACTTGGTCAAAACTTGATACTTGGAAATTGATACCATATTGGTCAAAAACAAAATCATATTTGAAACCAACAAAAAATCAATCAGCAAATCATTTTTCCTCTTTAATATGAAATATCACATTTATCATTTAAAATGGACCAAAGATTTTCATCTGTTGTTCATCTTCATCAGAACAAAGAAGTTCATAAACCATGAAAATTAGTTTGAGCACTACATTCCGTGATAAACGCCATCTTATTCAAGTCATTTTTCAAACATCAGATTCCTGAGTAGACCGAAATCTCGAAAATTGACTTTACTCATTTAGACTATTCAAAAAAATATTTAATTAATGTTAAACAACTAAATGTGCAGAATAACTCAAAACTATTTCAGCTTCATTTTAAAAAAAAAGTCCGACAGAAAAAGTTAAAAACTTGATGAGTTATGAGGTTTCAAAGTCAAAAAATGGCCAAAAATCGCAAAAATGGAAACGTTTTCGATTATTTCATATTTTCAGCATTACCCATACACTGCGCGCCCCAAAAAATATTGAATAACTTGTCAAAAGCCAGACGTAGAGCTATAATATGCCAAGATAACTAAAGAATCCAGGTGGCGCCCAGGCACCCCCCAAAAGGCATCACGCGTATTATATAAGATATATGCGGAAAGACGGACGCAAAAATGGGGTAACTGCTTAAGCTGGCCTTGGCCGCCCGCCGCTTCGGGCAGGGCGCCAGAGCTCCTCCGGCCTCCGGGCACGGGGGGCTACGGCCCCTACGCTTCGCCTAGCATGCTTCGCATGCTAGGCTACGCTCCGGGGCCTCCGCACCCCACGCCCTCCGGCCTCCGGAGCTCTGACTGCCCTGCCCTTCGCGGCAGGCGGCCTTCGGCCGCGCAAAAATTTGCAAAACAGTTTGGCAAATTATTTTTTATTTTGTATGAACTTTTCTTTTTTCTTTTATATTATATTTTTTTTTTAAAAGGTCACTTAGTGTCATTTTTACAACGTCTGTCTGAGCTTAGGCCTGATCTAAGCCTAAGCCTAAGCCTTAACCTAAGCCTAAGCCTGACTAAGCCTAAGCCTTAAAATTAAGCCCAAGCCACGCGGGAACTTTAGGTCCCATTACGAAGGGAAATACCATTATAAGAATGGGTAGACTGGTGTTTTTATTAGTTAAATAAATTGAAAAGTTACAGTTGAAACAACTCAAAATGTTTCCCTTTCAAAAAGTAGCATCTTTCACTATGGATACTCATTTTTTGACATCATAAAAAATGTTCTTGTTGTCATTTAACGCATTAGTTTTAGAAATATTACATTTATGGAACTTAAAATAATTGTACGCTATATACCCTTTGTAGGAAGAAACAGCAACAGAAACAGCAACAGCAACGCAGAAAAATTTAAATGCGTAATAAATATGGTCCCATTAGCTGCGACAGAAAGACTTAGTGCTGAAATATTGAGTGGTGGTCTCATTAGATACTAAATCCTAATGGGACCATTTGGTTAAAATTTAGAGGTCTAAATTTCGACATTGAAATCGGATCGTCGCACCTAATGGGATCGGCCTCTGGATGGATCCAGATGAAAACGCCAATGGTAACGCATCTAACTCTACCTCCGCCGATTTGAAACCCTGCTTTTTCTACAATATTATCATTTGGCTGCATACAGAAAGATTTCTGCTGGGTTTTCAATTTAGAATGTTTGATTGCAGGCTATTGTGCTTATTCATCTTATTTTAGATTTCATCGAGGTGAACCACGCGTTTAACTATGAAGAGCTGGAGAGTCTCTCTGTAAATTCCTCCACGCTATTTTTGCTTGAGGTTAGCTGAGCTATAAGATTTTTGCTAGCTTGTGCATTCAAAAAATTACAAGTTAGTTTTGAACACGATAATTTCTTCTACAGGTGTCTACTGGCCCTTAAGAAAATCAATTTCGTCAAGATGCAGAGATCAATGATTGGCTGTATTTTTTTGTAATTTCTTAACGTTAACATTTTTTGTACAAATTCTGTCGCAACGAATAATTATACTTGTTTTTACTTGCGTTCGTATCCATGCTCATATTACAAAGATGACAAGCTTAATCAATTGCGGCTTTTTATCCCATCCATTTACAAACAATCTATTAAAGTTTGGATTTTTGCTGTATGCTTTTATGTATGTTCAAGTTAGCTGTATAACCTTTGGAGTTTGGAAAAAATGGCTGACACCTGGAGCCCCCCCCCAAAGAGTTCCACCCCCCCAAAAGGGTTTCACCCCCATGAATTTCACCCCCCCCCCCCCGAAGAGTTCACCCCCCCCCAAAGGGTACTATATTGAAAAAAATTTTAATAGCTTAAAATACTCTTCTGTACATATCTCGAAATTTAAACTCAAGGAATTTTTTTCTAAACAACTAAATACCTACTTTTTTTACTGAGTCTATACCTAGTTAGTCTATACCGAGTTTGTCATGCTACTAGTTAGTCTATACCGCAATATAGGGCGTAGCCACCTGACTTTTTTAAAGGCTCGCGAGGGACATAGTTAGTCCTTACCGAGTTGAGCACTTTAAAACATCAATGAACTCGGTATAGACTAACTAGTAGGTACTGCCACAGTCATGACCTCGTCGAGGACGAGCATGCGTCTAAGCTTTTGAGTTGGAATCTTGAAAGGTACTCCTGGTAGGGGACAAGCCCCTACTCCTGGTAGGCATGCGCCCGCCATCCGGTATAGACTAACTATGTTTCAAAAAAAAGTAGGTATTTAATCATCTACATGAAAATTCCGTGAGTTTAAATTTCGAGATATGTACAGAAGAGTATTTTAAGCTATTAAAAATTTTTTCAATATAGTACCCTTTGGGGGGGGGGGTGAAACTCTTCTGGGGGGGGGGGTGAAACCTTTGGGGGGTGAAACCTTTGGGGGGGGGGCTCCAGGTGTCAGCCGAAAAAATGAACACAATAAGCTAAAATGAATAAAAAATAATCAGGTCCTTGCCTGGTAACCCAAATGAGTAGCAGCATTTGGGATAATGCTGGTTTTTGGAGCAGAAATTTGTACGAGGCTATTAAAATGAAGCACTGGCCACAGCGCTTGCCCTTCTTAAATGCTAAGCTAGATACAATGTGAGGCTGACACCTAGTTTCCCCTCCCCCCATGAGATTTCCCCCCAGGCGAGAACCCCCCCATGAAAGTTTCCCCCTTTAGAAAGCCCCCCGCCCCAAGATTTTCACCTATACCCACACACCCTGCGCTAACGTGTCCCCTAGTTGATACGGCAGTCTAAATAGGGAAATTTGTGTCTTGGGGGGAACTAGGCGTGAAAACTCTTGGTGGGGGGGGGGAACTAGGCGTCGAAATCGACGACTAGTTCCAACCCTCCCCAGGAGTTTTGACTCCTAGTTTCCCCCACCCCCCAAGACACAATTTCACCTATTTCACCTAGTTTTACTGCTGAGCCGTATCAACTAGGGGACGATGAGCGCAGGGTGTGTGTGGTAGGTAAGACTTGGGGGGGGGCTTTCATGGGGGAATTTTTTTAGGGGGGGGGGGGGGTCCCCATGGTTGGCCGGTTTTCCCCATGGGGGGGACCCCATTGGGGGAAACTAGGTGTCAGCCCAATGTGATATATATGGTCAGAAAAGGTGGTAAAAGGCAAACGTTTTGGTATGCAGTTTGTTTGCCGTCGTGCACTAAGGGCATTTATCTAAAACAAAATTAATGCTTCTTTTGAAGGACAATGGTGACAATTAGTCGATATCGCAGCCAAATCTAGGATTGGCATTAGACCATTAGAATACGGAAGCTGACGTGGCATTGACGAAGGCGTGGAATGCAATGAGCTTCAGACAAAGGATTGGGCAAGGCAAAGACAGGCTACTGGGAAGGTCTTGTTGGTGCAGCTGGGAGGTAAGCCGTGAGTGACTAGCGGGGTGCCTTGCAAGCGGAGTGTGGAAGGACAGGCAGCTTCAGAGCTGGGCCCTCCCAGACGAAGTCTGGCCAGCATCCCCAGGCCGCCATAGGAGAACTCCACTTGCGCATAGACCAGGCTTGCTGGCGGCGGTTCCTACATCATTTCATCCTTATGACGCGTTGTGATTCCGAGATTTACAGGGTGATCCAACCACAATTTTGATACGTAGTAAACACTCACTTTGATACGTAGTAAAATGAATTCTAGAGGGTCTTGGAATTTCACATGGTTTCAAGTCTTAAGCCCCATTAAAAAAAGAAATTCCAAGACCAACTAGAATTCATTTTACTACGTATCAAAGTGAGCGTTTCCTGGTGATTGGATTACCCTGTAAAGAGGGGTGGGTGAGGGTGTAAAGAGTAAAACATCCAGCCTGAAGAGCCTTCAGCTCAGCTTCATTGCCGTAGATGAGGCCGACGCGGACGGCAGCCGAAGGACTGATGATGTCCAGCTTGCCTAGCACCAGAGCCGTCTGGCTGCCCAGTCTCCGCCCGCACTCGCTCTCAGCCATCAGCTGGCCCAGGAGCCCACTCACATTCCCCCGCAACTCCGCCTCGCCCAGCCCCCGGCTGTCGTTGTAGGGCTGGAGACAGGCGCAGTACTTCCAAGGGATCCCCGCCTCCGCACAGCTTCTCTGAGCCGGGATCTCCTGCCAAGGCTTCCCTTCCATCTCTTCTGCAATGGGGGAGGCAGGAAAGAGCCTTGAAGAGACTGATGCCCTGGAGCTGGGGGTAGGCGGGCGGAGCGTGTGGCTGGAAACGACCGTCGGCGACGTCCCTGAGCAGCTGGTGGAAGTCGAAGTTGGAGGTGAGGCGGTGTCGGTTGAGGTGAAGACGGTGCATCAGCTTTGGGTGCTGAGCACGAAACCAGGGCGGGAGATGGATGGCCAGCAGAGGCATCCGCTCCTCCAGCCTCCAATGCCCTCCTTAGGGTGCATTGGGTGTCCCCTGGGGTGAAGATGAGAACCTGCCGAGGAGGCTTGTCACATGGCCGCCCATGCGAGCGCCGTGGTCCCCGACCATCGCAAAAAGTGTTCTATTCAAGGCCCCAGACTCCCCCAGCCGTCGCAGCATGCCGCTCAGCTCCTCGTCCAGCTAGCATGAAGCATTTGCTATAGCCCCTCTGGCAGGAAGACTGGACTGGGGCACCAGATGCAGATGGGTGGGGTGGTTGTGGATGATGGAACTGAGGTGGCTATAGCTGAAGTGGCAGTGGTTGGCAAGGGCGCGCATGAACTGCTCCTGCACCTCCCGCATTCCATCGGCCATCTGCACCAGCTCTTTTCTTCCAGGCTGCCTCCTTAGCTGGCGTTAGGAGATGGGGACGTATTTGTAGCCGCAGAGAGTGGACTGATTGGGAAAGAAGCTGTTGCGTGTTTCGGCTCGCTCGCGAAGCCAGCCACGTCCATAGTAGTTCGCTGGTGCTTTGCTTAAGCCTGTTAGCAATTTCTTCATCTCCAATCAATTCATCATTGGTCAAGAAAGTACTTACTTTTGCTAAGGTACAATTTTTGCACTAAAAATTTCCTGCCTTTTTGTTAGGTCTAGCATGGAGCAAAAGTGTCCAAAAAAATGTCCAAAAAAAACAAAAGTGTCCAACAAAAAAAACCAGTCAGGGCTGAATTCAAGGCAAACCAAGGGCACAAGCGGATCAAGAAGATTGTAAACTTTCGATTTATATCCAATATTTATGGGTTTTGGGGGAATACGACCAGGAAATAGCAAGTGTTCCACTTGAACTGAACCAAAACTCAAATTTTCACAACATTTTGAACATCCTTCACGTTTGGTGAACTTACATAAAAATTTATGAACATTAAGATTTTTCAATGAAAATGGGGGTCCAAAAATTTAGGTCTGTCCGATTCTGGCTCTACTTAAAAAACGTCTCTTAATAACTTACGCATGCTTTCATAAAATGTTTCTAACCAGCGCAACTTTGTTGTCAAGGTGGACTAATAGTGCTGAGAGGAGAAGGAAAGCTTCAAGTGTTTTTATCTTCTGATGAATCTTTCCTTTCCTTCCTAATATATCTGTAGTTCCAGGCTAAATGAAGAAAACGTGGGAACCTTGAACGACTTGATTTGGATAATAATAGATATCGAAGTTCCCGATGGGGTCGGAGAGGAAAAGACTGCCACATCCTTCCATGCTCGGCGAATTCCAGATGAACTCGCTCAGGTCTACTTCCCACTCCGCCTAAAAGCGCCCATTCCCTTGACGTCTTTTGTGGCCTGCCTTACTGGTTGCGGAAAACGAATGGGGTAGGATTCGGTAAGGTTTCGGAAAAGACGCCCCGTAAGCAGCGGATGCACATTCACCAAGGAATTGTCCGCCACCTTCGTTCAGCCCACCGTCAAACCACTTTTCACCTAGCATGCGTCACACCTTGTTATAGCCGTAGAAGGAGAGGAAGCCCATCTTTTCCATAAGCGCCAAAGTTTTGGGCATGTGGCGGCGGAATTGGTTGAGGGAGGCGCTTTCCAGGACCAGCAGATCGATGCTCAATCTCCCCGCTGACTGCTTCTAGCAGGTGGAAAGATGGGAAGGGCAAGTTGGGGGTGGGATGGGTGAGGAAGAACTTGGAAGGCTTTCTGGGCCAATCGCTGGTCAATGTGGGCAAAAGCGCTGCTGACACTTACATTACTTCGCTCAGCGTCAGAGTAGCACTGAACTTTGTACTGGTCGTGTGGCACCTATCAAAAAATCTTTCATTAGACTCTATGGGATCAAAAGTTTAGCCAAAACGCCAAAAAATAAAACTTTTGATTTTTTTGCAAACTTAGATCAAAAGTAAAATTTCTTAATTACCGCGTTGTTTTTGTGAAAAAAGTTCGTTTAAAAATATTTAAAAACAAATCGTTTTCTTCGTAAGGGGGTTTGAATGGTGGTCGAATGATCGAAACCCGTGGAGAAGAACCAACGTTATGGGTAAACTTTGGTAAAAGCAGCCATTTTCATAAGTTAAATATTAGCCAAAAATCTAATTTTACGTTTGACCACTCAAACTCTACCGAAACGTTTTGGCATGTGAAGCTCTGAGAAAAAATATGAAAAACGATTACTACCGTTTTTATGCAAACGGTTGCCTTTCTGGGGCTTTTTGTTTTCTACCAGCTTTATTTAACCCAAATAGAATTGTTTTCAACAGGCCGCCAAGGGCCGATGAAAAGGGTCTCCTCTTCATGTGGCTTGAGACCACTAGCAGGACTGATACCACGGTAGTCGCAAACTGCTCCTTCCCTTATTTGCAGAAACCCGTCAGCATCCTCAAAAATAATTTGAGAAGCTGTTTAAAAAACTTTATTTAGGGGGATTAATTGGTTTTGAAAAGCAAACAAGGGTGAACTGATGTAGAAGCATAGAGGGCTAAGAGAAGGAAAGAATAAAACAGAACCTGGTGAAAAGGCAAAAGAGCAGGCGAGCACTGCAGGCTAGGCTGATCCCAGGCACTCTCGATAGTGCAATCTTTGGGCTCTAGTAATGGATATGCACAGGAATTTTCCAGGAAATGGCCAGCGACATGCCCCTTTACATCGTTTTTGCTTCAAATCATATTTTCTAAGAAGACTAGAAGAACAAAATATCGCATCATTTATTTCATTAATTTATTGATATATAAATTTATTTTTTTAATCAATTTTTTATTGATTTATACGTATTTTTTATTTATTTTAAGGGAGGACGCCAAAATTTCAAAATTTTAATTTTTTTACATGGAAATTTTAAAGTTTTATATATTTGAAAAATAAATTTTTCAAACATTTTTAAAAAAAATCCAAAATAAATTTTTGTCCTTCTAAATTTTTTACCTCTCTGAAAATCTTCTTCAAAATATTGGGTAAAAAAAATGGGAAAAATGAAAACACTGTGAAGCTCATACCCCATGCACTGACCTTTGAATGATTGGAGGAATTGGCCGGCTGATGAAAGGAAATATCTCTAGAGGTTGCTGGAGATATAGGCAGAGCATCAAGAGGAGTGCAATCAGCACGGTGAGAATCAGCGAGCGCTGTCCTAGCGAGACGCCCTCCTCAAGAAAAAAGCATTACACCGCCCTCAATCTTATCTCTTACAGCCTTTGGCGATGAACGTAGACTGCAAAAGCTCTTCGCCATATTGCCGACAAAAATGTCCCTGTCAGTCCACCTTCAATTCAGCTATGGAGTAGTTCGCAGGCTATGCTTGCGCCCAAAATATTTGTGCGTAATACTTGCTTACGGCTACATGAGAAAGAATATATCTGGTACCATCGGCAAGCCTAAATTAAATCTCTTTTCTCCCAAAAATTCGATTACCCCGAGTTCAAAGTCTAAGAAATACATCTACTACTAGTGGAATCAGCTTCTAAGACATTTGCATTTTGTTTTAGCGCGCAGTTCAGAGGCTCTTTCCATTGCGCGCAAAAACAAAATGCAGGTGGCTCAGCAGATTCCACTAGTAGTAGATGTATTTCTTAGACTTTGAACTCGGGGTAATCGAATTTTTGGGGAGAAAAGAGATTTAATTTAGGCTTGCCGATGGTACCAGATATTTCTCCCACTTTTTATACATACAACAAAAAATATTTGCAATGAGGAGGATTCGAACCCAGCCCTCACAGATCCAGACCAGGCGAACAAACCACTTGACCATACAGCCGCATGCTTTATTTATCCAATTGGACTATATTAATTAAATACACTTATGTCTTTGCTGACCCGTTACTGTTGGCCAATTGAATACCTACTATCGTCCATTGAATAGATGCGGAGGAGAAGAAGAAGAAGAAGAAGAAGAAGGAGAAGGAGTTCGGACAAATGGTTTTCAGCGATTTTCTCTAGAATTCTGCCGTTTTCTGACGATTCCTCGCGAGTTTTGGAGAATTTGCAGATGCTCTTTCCAATGCTACAGGAATTAGAACGATTGAAGCTTCCTGTCATGAGCTAGAGCCTTATCAAAATTAAGATCTAGCAATAACCCCGAAAACGTACACCTAGGTCGAAAAGAGGGGCTGGGCGCTGACACTCCGCTAAAGCTCCGTTCGCGCCAGCCCAATAGCGAAGAGAGGAGGAGAAAGCGAAGGGAATGGTTGAGGGATATGATATAAATACTACAAGCATAATCAACTGTGCTAAATTCACCGTCCAACGCCAGACCTCCTCACTCTAGCATTTACAACCAGGGAAGCAGAGAATCTCTCTTGAAGTCGTGAAAGCAAATTCTTGATGCTGACAATGCAAACACTACTTAAACAACTGCCTCACCAGTTCATGCTCCAATCACCTATATTCGGCCAATCTCACAAGCCGACCTCTTCTTCATGTTCAGCTTCACCTTGTAGTGATTCGGTCATCCTTCTCGTCCTTGGACGGTGATAAAGAAAAGAAAAGAAAGAAACCGTCCCCAGCTTGAATACTGATCGCCCGTCTGCTGCCCTGCCAAAAAGGCTGACTCCGAGGAAATCGAGAAAGTCCAACGTAATTGTGCACGCTTTATCATGCGCTTTTGCCGCTTAGCCCACCAGGAAGTTACCATGCACCACTAGCATTCCCAGACGGCGTATAATAGCTCATGCTGCTTTGGAAATGCTAATCCAATTGCCTCCAGAAAAGCACAGAGGAATAGCCACAGGTAAACTGGCATGGCTGCCCAGTTTATTTCCCTTTGATCGGTTGTTCATTTGTGCCTTTGCATTTGTTCAAACTGGTTGCCGTTTTAGGTGAAAATTTAGGCAAAGCTGCCGCGGACTCAGGTCATCTAAAGGCAAAACGCAACCAAAAGATTAAAACTAAATTTTAAAAAAGTTTGTGCACAAGTTAACAAAACTCTTACCATCAAAAGGCATTTGTACGACAACAAATGTCATAAACTATAACAAAAGTAGTAAATGATGCAAACATTATGCCTCAGAAATCCGAAAAAGAAAGTGAAATGGAATCAAGCAACTTTTCTGGATGGCGAATTCTTTGGCTGCTTTGTCTGCTGAGCTTGGAATTTGTGGCAGGAAAGCAATGTCTACACGGCCTTGTCAAAAGCGATTTGAAGATGGACAAGCTGAATATCAACAACAATGCTTCATGCAAAAGCTGCTCAGTCACCGTTTTAGTTAGCTCCAAGGCTAAGGCCGCACCTACTACCGATGATCTTGCTCTCAGCTTTGATTGCTCTGAATTCGGCAAGGATAAATGTGGAAATCAGCTTAAAAAGATTCGCAGCTCCGAATATGTCGATTTTGTTGTGGCAAAAAAACTTAGTTCAGACACGCACTATCTCTATGCTTGCGATGATTCCGCTCATTTGGGCAACCCCAACCAGCTGCTCATCGACTACAAAAACGCCAATCCATCAGAAGCTGTTGCAAAGAAATTTGTGGAAAGCATTATTTCGTCATCCCTGAATTTCAACGATAATCACAAATGTGCTTATGGAAATTTCTTGAACTCCAATCCTCCCCAAAACACTTCCAGGTCCACAAACTGCATTCAGTGTTTTCGCATAGCCGGCTACCCCTTGAGCCCTCTGACTTTTCAGCCAACTGGACAATATGAGCTATTCCTCAGTTGTGTAAGAAATGACTCGTGCAATGTTTTCGAACGAATACTTGTGCAACAGGGTGCGAAAAAATTCCCTAACAAGAACATAATGCAAGCAACTTTTTGCACCTCTGGCGAACTGGACGAGAATCTTCCAACTACCTACACCTGCAGAGTTGGCCTGCCACCTGACGAGGCTTACGTTGACCAGTGCTTCTTTTGTGGAGCTGAGCTGATTAGACGAGATGGTGCTGAAGCGAAGGATCCAGCCAGCTACATTCTACTTCCCACTTGCGCCATTGACGATGCCCAATTCCTCAATCTACCACATGGCTATCACCGAGTCTACACTGGACAAGAGCCCCTCAAGCAGTGCAAGGCTGACAAGTGCAACCTGGCCTTTCTCAATGAAACGCTTCCGGACAAGGTGACCAAGAACATTCCTGTCCTACAAGGCATGCATCCCTCTGCTCTTGGCTCCAGGCTTTACTGCGTAGAAGGCCACATTACATGGAAGAAGGAACTCGATTTTCTCCATCTTGCGGACAATGACAGTGTCACCAAGAAGCTGTGCACAAGCTGTGCTCTGAATGTTCTGGCGCTTTCGGATGTTGGCAATGCTTCAGTGCAAGACCCGACGCTATATTTCAGCTGCTCTAGCTCTTTCGGCAAACAGTGCAATCTAGACCTCAGCAAGACGCCGTTCAAATCCTACAAATCCTACTTCCAAAGCTGTACTAACGATGCTTCCGCAGGATACCCTGGAAATTTTCTGTCATCCTATCAAAACAACAAGCAGTCCATCGCGAGTACAAGTTTGGTGGACAGCTTTGTTTCTGAACTTCTGCCTTTTGTTCAGTCTCGGGTGCCCATCTCCCGCAATCTCACCTGTGCTTCTTCTGAAGAGCAACTAATCGACGATCCAGTAACAATGTCAAGTATAACAGTGCTCAGCAATATATGCTTCCTCTGCCAGCGCCTGTCATGGTTCCCCTTCGACCCGGCCACTCTTCAGCCTACTGGTGGTGTAAGAACACTTCACATACTGGGCTGCACCCGACCCGAATTCAGCTGCGACAATGCTGGACGACTTTTGCGCAAAGTATTTCCAGCTACACCTGCGTACTACGTCAGCCACTGCTCCAGTGAGAACATGGGCAACCTTCTTCCTGCCGTCGCCTGCCCCGTAGGGATTCCCCCTCACTATCACAATCCATTTTATGGCCTTTCTCCTTTAGTAGAATGGTTCGTCGACATCGTCCAAGACTGTCGCTTCTGCGCCGCCGAGCTCATCCGCAAGAAGGCTGGCGATCGGAAGGACCCCAGGAGCTACATCCTCCTCCCCCTCTGCGCCTACAAAGAATTCGACTACATCCACATGCCACCTGGCTACGAGTTGGCTCTGGACCACTCCGACAAGGCAAAACATCCCCTCTACAACTGCACCAGCGACCGATGCACCCTGTGTCCGGAAGCGCAGCAGCAGCCATCCATCAACTTAGGATCGGCAGAGCCACCTGGCTACAAGCTACGAAAGCGAGGCTAGGCCAGGCAGAAGCGCCAATCTGCCCCCACTGCAACGCCCCCGAAGAGAACACGGAGCACCTCATCCTCGCCTGCCCAAGATGGAGAAGAGAGAGGAGACGCACCCTGGGCCCCCATCCACGAATCGACTGCCTACAGCTTCGCCCTGAGGACGTGGCGGAGTTTCTGTCCCTGTTGCCCGCGGCACTTCCCGCGGGACGGATGCTTCCAAGGATCATCCGCCGGAACTAGCACGCACGCACGCACCGATGCACCCTGCCCTTCTTTGAACAGCAACTATCCCACTGGGTGACGCAGGATATCCCCGCCCTGCGCAACCTTACGCCTTGGCAATTCCCTTCCACCTCTACGACCACCACCACAACCACAACCATCACTACTACAAGCACCCGTGCCGCTGTAAAGCCAAGGCCCAGCTGGCCACTGCAGCAGTATCCACAACCTTCTCCAGACCACGACCACGATGGAGGCGACGACGATGGCTCAAATGACAGAAACGCCGATGGATGGAGTTCCGGTGGAGGAGTGGCTGTGAACAAGTTGCTCATCATCATCATCGCCCTTGTCAGCATCGTCGCCAGCTTTGAAAGTGCGCCTTCACTAGCTGAAACAAGTTTGATTGTGATTGAAAATTTTTTAATTGATGAAAATTTGTTTTAGCAGTTCTAAATAAGACGGAGGATCCTTCTGTTTTTGCGTCCACGTTCGTCTCTAGTGCTCAGGGGATGAAAAAGAAGAAAAATACGACGTATCCATCATAAAGTTCCCTCCCATTGCGCTTTGATTTTCCCATTTTATTTGTATTATTTTCACTAATTAGTTCTTTCCATTGCGAATATTGTTTTTTTTATTTTCATACAACTACTTTTTTATGTCTTGTCGTTTTATCGCACAGTACACCTGTAATTTTCAATAGCATTTGGTAAAGTAATAAATATATTTTATTTAAAAGACAACATGCTATATTTTCTTCAAAAAGCATGTTTGGCAAATTGAATTCAATAAAACATTTTTGTTCTGTCCATGTAAAAAATGGTGAATTATTTTTTCGACGGCAAACTCCATCCAGCACAGTCATCTTTATCTGATTTTGTGTTCCATTTTCAGCAGTGCTTGGTAGCTTTTCATTTTCATTAAGAGCAACAAAATGCTGAAAAATGAGGATCGCCCGTTCCAATATAAATGAAAGCACTGCAAAAACACAATGAGCCCAACACCGGTTTATTACATTGTCTCAGGCTACACTTCTTGGACGTTATCGACGCTTGATGGAAAACAGGAATAACATTTTAACATATCAAAAGCAGGAGACCCTGATATACATCTTTGGGAAGCTGGCAGTAGCTGGCGGACACTGTCGTGGTGGGTGTAGAGCGAGGAGTCGTCGTAGGAAGGAAGCACGGAGGCTGGGATCTGCTATCCACGCATTCACACTCACCCACCCCCTCCCAGCAGCCCCCTCCAAGCCCAAAGAACACAAGCCTGGAGGGCCTTGCTGGGCTGGCAGGGTCGACTGTGGGTGTTCAGCACTTCAGCAGGACGCTCGTCCCATACTGTTCTTGCAGTGGGAAATGAGCTGGGAGACAGGGAGTAGTGCCCTCCTTGAATGAGTTATAAATGAAGAGGTTTAAGGAACTTGGTGTGCCAGTGGAAGCGGAGCGGAGCCGTCCTTGCACGGGGTTTCCTTCATTGAGTGGGTCTGGGTCCTCGAACTCCATCACATCGCACGCTGAGTTGTAGCCTGTAGGCAGTTGCCTGACTCATGGGAGAAATGGGGGTGAGGAGGAGAAATGGAGCCTCGAGGATGGTGAAGGCAAGAGAGCCACGGATGGATGATCGGCTTCCTGTCCAGACATTTCATCAGCCGATTCTAGGACAACTCGGTACAGGGATGACTCGGTACTGAGGATAACTCGGTACGGGGATTACTCGGTACTGAGGATAACTCGGTACTGAGGATAACTCGGTACGGGGATAACTCGGTACTAGGATAACTCGGTACTGAGGTTTACTCAATACTGAGGACAGCATGGTAACATAAAGTTGTGTAACCAGAGAAATAAAATCAAATTATGTTCATTTCTTATTTGATGAGGCTAGGATCAAGTTAATTCTATTGCAGAAATCATGGTTCTCCCAGCTCTTTTGTGATTTTGCTAGTATTCAGGTGCATACCGTTGACACTAACAGTCTGGGCCTTAGAAGCACTTGCTTTTGACAAAAGGATCTAGCATACAGTTTCCCTCTCCTGCGCACTTGGTGCTACCATTAGATCCAGCTGAAACAACCTATTTTTTTCGATCCTGAAGTCAATCTGTCTGTGGTTCTCAATGCCATCAGTTAATTGATTTCCTTGATGTCTAAAGTGGATGGTTGACAGTAAAAACACTGGATGGTTTGCATGCACTTAAAATGACAAACAATAGCAGCGTTTTTATTGTAGAAAATATTTTTATACCACAATTTCGATTATTTTGTTCTGGGTAATACAAATGTATATCTGGTACCATCGGCAAGCCAAAAATAAGTCTCTTTTCTCCCAAAATTGAAAATACCCCGAGTCAAAAGTCAAAGAAATAAAACTTCTACTACTGGAATCTGCTGCTTGACATTTGCATTTTGTTTTTGGCGCGCAGTTCAGAGGCTCTTTCCATGCGCGCCCAAAAACAAAATGCAGATGACGCAGCAGATTCCAGTAGTATAAGTTTTATTTCTTTGACTTTTGACTCGGGGTATTTTCAATTTTGGGAGAAAAGAGACTTATTTTTGGCTTGCCGATGGTACCAGATATTTCTTCTACTTTTAGTATTTAAATACACAAAAATAAAAATAAATGCGTATTAAGGATTTGAACCTGCCAGTTTCGCCCAGCTGTCCAATCGCTTAAACCACTACACCACTGGTGCATATGTCACCTTAGCTTAACTTCAGATTTATCAATAATAAAATATATGATGAGGCCCAAGGACCCGAGGAGGGGGGGGGGAAGAAATGAATACCTACTATCGTCCATTGAATAGATGCGGAGAAGAAGAAGGAGAAGAAGAAGGAGAAGAAGGAGTTCGGACAAATGGTTTTGAGTAATTTTCTCTTGTGTTCTACCGTTTTTGGGCAAAATCTCGCGAGTTTTGGTCAATTTGATGATGCTCTTTCCAATGCAAAAAGAATCAGAACGAATGGACGTTTCTGTGAAGCACAAAATCCTTATCAATTTTAAGATCTAGCAATAACCCCTAAAACGTACACCTGGGTCGAAAAGAGGGGCTGGGCGCTGACACTCCGCTAACGCTCCATTCGCGCCAGCCCAATAGCACCAAGCTGTCCTCAGTACTGAGTTATCCTCAGTACCGAGTTATCCCAGTACCGAGTTATCCCCGTACCGAGTTATCCTCAGTACCGAGTTATCCTCAGTACCGAGTTGTCCCTGTACCGAGTTATCCTCAGTACCGAGTCATCCCCGTACCGAGTTGTCCCTTTACCCATCAGCCCTCTCATGGTATGAGGTCGACAGCACCCTGGAGATGTGGGTGGGCCCAAATAGCGCAGCGATTGTTCTATCTAAGTAGCGCTAGCTTGGACATGAGCAAAAGCAGGGGAACCCAGTGTCCCAAGGTTAGTCGATTGAGATTAAGGATCTGGATAGTCTGGTATAACCAGGGCCAGAAGCTGAACGTTTTCTCCTCATAGTGGTCGTCGGAGCACTGGCGGAAGCACTTCTGGTCCTTCTGCAGTTCGGAGTAGGATAGGCGCAAAGATGAAAAAGTCGGGGAAGGAGGTAAATGAACGAATGGTTTTGAATGTTATGTTCCCTTTGGATGCAATGACCTGTGTAGACGGTTTTTCAATCAAGAAAAAATTCAAAAAGACTTTAGCCCTGTGGCAGGAAGGGTAAGTCTGCCCTTTCTTTACCTTACCTTACATAAGAATTAGAAATAATGGGTTTCTGCAAAGACATGGTTTCAGAATTATTGCATTTGGTATCTGTTGAAAAACTTTATGTAAAAAAATACTTATCCATGGTCAGAAATCTTAAAAGCAAAGGACCTATCATGCGCTCATTCATTTTTCTACTTTTTCTCTGTGCCGGATGTGTAAGTGGGATGGGAAAGTCAATCATTTGTTATGTAAGTGATAATTCATTCTGGCCGCAACACAAAACGTGCTCTTTTTGCCAAGCCATACTTCTTGTCCGAAATGAGCGAATAGATCCCAGGAACCCGCGGAATGTGGACGACTACAAGCTTTTCAACTACTGCGACGACAATCTCAAGATTCCTTCCAACTACAGCATCTTCTTTCGACCGGGCACAACCTCTCAGCCTGTCTTTCAGCATAAGTGCCATGAATACTTTTGCACTCAGGACTTAGAACACGCATTGAGAAAAGAAGTGAAGCTTGACTGGCCTTTCCTGCAAAATTGGCCCGATCGATTCGGCATTGGCTGCCATGTGGGATTTTATCATCGCAAATCCTTTTTGCCGGCAAACGAATACTATTGCTCCTGTTGCTATCATTGTGGTACTGTGCTGGTACGCATGGTGGGCGCAAAAGAGGACAATTACACAGCCTACAATCTGCGCCAGTACTGTGATGCCAACCAAACCATTCCAGAGCCCTATGAGATTGTGCAAATGAATGACCAGCCTCTCTATAACAAACCCTGCGACGATAATTACTGCAACTACCTTCGCATAAAAAGCCGGATGCCCAAATATGTCACCGATGCTATTCCTGTGCTCAGTGCCTGGTCAGCACCAGACTATACCACCTGTACCACTGGATTGGTGCTCAATCCTGCTGCTTCGCCAGGGCCGGATTGGGAGGTATGCTTTATGTGCTCTGCCATCCTCGTTCGCAAGAAAGACTCCAACAACGACGACGACTTCTACGCTTTTGATGTATATCGCTACTGCATGGAATGTAATGTACCTTCTGGCTACGAGCTTGCGGAAAGCATTTTGTCTGGGCCATTCAAGAAAAGTGACTGCTATACCTACCGCTGCAACACCTGGAACACAAGCTTGCCCCCAAACGTTATTCAACGCTTCCCTGTCCTACGAAATTGGCCCAACCCGCCCCGGAGCTCAGCGGGCGAACAGCAACTGCCTCACTGGGTAACGCAGGATATCCCCACCCTACGCAACCATACACCTTTTCAATTCCGCCTCACTATTACTACTTCAACCTCTACGACCACCAGCACCACCCGTACCGTTGGCGCACCTCAGAAGCCGAATCCACAACCATTCCCAGATGACGACCATGATGGAAATGACGACGACGACGACGATGGCTCAAATGACAGAAACGCCGATGGGTGGAGTTCCGGTGGAGTGGTGGCTGTGAACAAGATGCTCATCATCATCATCGCCCTTGTCAGCATCCTCGCCAGCTGTGAGAGTGCGCCTTCACTAGCTGAAACAAGTTTGATTGTGGTTGAAAATTTTTTAACTGATGAAAATTTGTTTTTAGCAGTTCTAAATAAGATGGAGGACCCTTCTGTTTTTGCATCCACGTTCGTCTCTGGTACCCAGGGGATGAAAAAGAAGAAAAATACGACGTAGCCATCATAAAGTTCCCTCCCATTGCGCTTTGATTTGTCCATTTTATTGCGCGGCCGAAGGCCGCCTGCCGCGGAGGGCAGGGCAGTCAGAGCTCCGGAGGCCGTAGGGCATGGGTGCGGAGGCCCCGGAGCGTAGCCTAGCATGCGAAGCATGCTAGGCGAAGCGTAGGGGCCGTAGCACCCGTGCCCGGAGGCCGGAGGAGCTCTGGCGCCCTGCCCGGAGCGGCGGGCGGCCAAGGCCAGCTTAAGCAGTTACCCCATTTTTGTGTCCGTCTGTCCGCATATCTTATTATATACGGGTGATGCCATTTTTGGAGGGTACTCGGCGCAGTCTGGATTCTTAACCTATCCTGGCATATGATAGCATTTTGGACAGATCTCAGCAAATTTGGCAAAATATCACCGCTCGTCCTCGCAGTTTTTCCTTACAAAAAAGTTATGAGTGAAAACGTGTCGATTTTTGCCATTTTTCTGTCTTTTTTAACTTTATTTTGCTCTAGCTCCTTCAATTTTTGACTTTTCTTGTCGGACTTTTTTTTTCAATTGAAGGCAAAACAATGCTGTTCAAGACCTTTAATTTACTTTTTCACTTTTTCGGAATTAAAATATTGAAAAATGCCAATGAGTTAGGTCAATTTTCGCGATTTTGGCCCTACTCAGTGAGCTGATGTTGCAAGGTATTAATTAGTAAGGATATGTAGGTTTTCAATACCAGAGGTCAGTTTGACTGAATGTGATGCGTTTAGTCATTGGCTTTTTAAATTTCAAGTTTGATCAGTGAAGCATCTGAAACTGGCGCAACTTAAAATACTGATCTGTTATGACCTGGTGAATCGAATACTTAGCAATGGTTCTTGATGCCTGTGCCCAACAGACACCAGTCATTGGATTTTAACGAAGAAATAGAAAGAAACTGATGATTTCATATCCTGTGAAGGATCAAAAAGTGTGGCCGCGCGAAGCGCGGCCACTGACCCATATTACTAGTATATATATATATGTGTGTGTGCCATGCCCGTACTCCGCGGTTTTTCAACGAAATTGGCTGATTTTTTGCATGAAGGTCTGCCTAGGCGGTGCCTCGGGACCATTTTTGGTGCTTGGCGTAATTTTTTGAATTTCGCCCAAAACTCAATTTTTTGATGTTTCAAAATACGACAAGTATATGGCGCAGAGCGCAATAGGTGACCGCGGAGCTCTCAACATACCCCATTTTTGAACCTTTCTACCCAAAAAAGTAATGTTTCAAATGCTCCGGGACTTGTTCCACCTTTCCAGATATCCCTAAAATTGTATTCCCTTTAAGCAAAAAAAAAGTTTGTGCAAATCTGTTGAGAATTCGCCATTTATCAACATACCCCATTTTTCAACCTTTCTACCCAAAAAAGTAATGTTTCAAATGCGCTGGGACTTGTTCCACCCCTCGATATCTTCCTAAAATTTTATTACCTTTCAGGAAAAAAAAAGTTTGTCAAAATCCGTTGAGAATTGAGTCTTTTACAGCATACCCAAATTTTCGACCTTTCTACCCAAAAAAGTAATGTTTCAAATGCTCGAAAACCGGTTCCACCCCTCCAGATCTTCCTAAAATTTTATTACCTTTCAGGAAAAAAAAAGTTTGTCCAAATCCGTTGAGAATTGAGCCTTTTACAGCATACCCAAATTTTCAACCTTTCTACCCAAAAAAGTAATGTTTCAAAAGTTCAAATTCCGGGTCTACCCCTCCAGATCTTCCTAAAATAGCATTACCTTTCAGGAAAAAAAAAGTTTGTCCAAATCCGTTGAGAAATCGCCCGTGGACAACATTTCCAGATACATATATATATATATATACGCATATATATATATCAGGACAAAAGTTCAGTAACCTCTATAGACCGCGGAGCGGCCCTTCGGGCCGCTCCGCGGTCAAAAAATCCTAAATCACTGGTTTTTCAATGGAATTAGCTGATTTTTGGCAGATACGTCCGTCTAAGTAACATTTCGAAGCTGGCAAAAGGAATTTTTGAAATATTTATTATTTTTTGATTTATAGTCAAAAAACCAAAATCTTGATGTTTCAAAAATTTGAACATGCAGAGGTCCCCGGTTTTTTAATGAAATTTGCTGATTTTTGGTATGTACGTCCGTGATAGTAACATCTTGAAGCTGGCAAAAGGAATTTTTGAAATAATTAGTATTTCCTGATAAATGGTCAAAAACTCAAAATCATGATGTTTCAAAAATCGGAACATGCATAATTCATGGTTTTTCACTGAAATCTGTTGAATTTTGGCATGCATTTTCATCTAGGTGGTGTCTTGAGGTGAGGCCGCGCATCTTGGCAACCGCCGAGAATACCTTGTTTGTATTATTTTCACTAATTAGTTCTTTCCATTGCGAATATTGTTTTTTTTTATTTTCATCCAACTATTCTTTTTTGTCTTGTCGTTTTATCGCACAATAAACCTGTAAGTTTCAATAGCATTTGGTAAAGTAATAAATATAATTTATTTAAAAGACAACATGGTATATTTTTGTCCAAAAGCATATTTCGCAAATTGAATTGAAATTAAAACATTTTTGTTCTGTCAATGTAAAAAATGGCGAATTCTTTTTGCGCGGGCCGCAGGCCGCCTGTCGCGAAGAACAGGGCAGTCAGAGCTCCGGAGGCCATAGGGCATGGGCGCGGAGGCCCCGGAGCGTAGCCTAGCATGCGAAGCATGCTAGGCAAAGCGTAGGGGCCGTAGCGACCGTGCCCGGAGGCTGGAGGAGCTCTGGCGCCCGGCCTGGAGCGGCGGGCAGCCAAGGCCCGCTTATACAGTTACCCCATTTTTTGTCCGTCTGTCCGCATATATATATATATCTGGTACCATCGGCAGGCCAAAAGTGGGTCTCTTTTCTGAGGCATGTCGCGGGCCCCAGGAGGGCCCCCCTGGGGAGCCCCTGAGAAGGCCCCCCTTGGGAGCCCCTGAGACGGCCCCCCTGGGGAGCCCCTGAGAAGGCCCTCCTGGGGACGTGGTAATACATCCACTTGAGATTGTGGTAGAAGGCAGAAGAAATGCTCCAGGATGTGAACTCCTCTGCTGCAGAGCAGAACAACAGCCGCCTCAAGAAGCTTGCACCATCCCTCTCATACATGGCTCCTGTGAAATTCTCCAGATCTCTTTGGCTATATATTGCATTGCTCAATGCTGACAAATAGTTTCCATTTTACAAAGCATGTCTACTGCCTTCTACCTCCACCATATCAAGCTGATGTATTACAATGTCCCCAGCCGGGCTTCTCAAGGGCTCCCCAGGGGGCCGTCTCAGGGGCTCTCCAGGGGGGCCGTCTCAGGGGCTCCCCGGGGGGGGCCGTCTCAGGGGCTCCCCAGGGGGGCCGTCTCAGGGGCTCTCCAGGGGGGCCTTCTTAGGGGCTCCCCAGGAGGGAGGGGCTTCTAAGTAGTAAGGACGTGTGCTTTTGCCTGGGATGTGCGCAGAGGCCTCAACCCACTCTGCCATTTTCTTCCTGTTCTCACTGGATCCATGAGAAATCTCAAAGTCAACGACAGGCATAGGGCGAAAGTGCAAAGGGCTAGTCCTAAGCCCGCACTGCTGCGGTGGGGCCAATGGGCCTGAAGCCAGCAAGACAAGCATCAATGGGCTCCTCTGTGACACCTGCGCCCTATGGGTCCATGCCCATCCCTTCTGCCTCAAACTCAACCAGACATATTACCATGTCCCCAGGGGGGCCTTCTCAGGGGCTCCCCAGGGGGGCCCTCCTGGGGCCCGCGACATTCCTGTCTTTTCTCCAATATTTTGCATTGCCTTGAGTAAAAAGTCAAGGAAATACATTATCTACTAGTGGAATCTGCTGCTTGGACAGTTGCATTTTGTTTTTGGCGCGCAGTTCAGTGTCTCTTTCCAGGCGCGCCCAAAAACAAAATGCAGATGACACAGCAGATTCCACTAGTAGAAAATGTATTTCCTTGACTTTTTACTCGAGGCAATGCAAAATATTGGAGAAAAGAGACCCACTTTTGGCCTGCCAATGGTACCAGATATTTCTTCCACTTTTAATATAGTATAAAATGTATAAATACAAATTTTAAATTGTTGGTTATATATTTAGTTAAGATTTTATTAGGTAAATAAATAAATAAATAATAAACAACACATTTTCAAAAAAACTTTTTTTAATAAAAATAACAAAACAAGTTTCGGTAATTAAAAGTACAATGCAAATTTATTGGCAAATGAACAAATTTTTGAGAAATTTTCTTGGCTTATACTCAGGGCAATCGATTTTCGGGAGAAGAAAATAGCTTTACATTAGGCCTGCCGATAGTACCTGTTATTTTCTTAACTTTAAATGTACAAAAATTAAAATGAATATCTGAGCTGGATTTGAACCTCCTCCTTTCACCCATCAGTCAAATCGCTTACATCACTACACCACTGGTGCATATGAGCACAAAATTTAACTGAACAGTTATGAATAAACAAATACTTGAGTCCCACGGACCCGGGAAGGAGGGGGTGGGGGAAGAAATGTATACCTACTATCGTCCATTGAGCAGATGCGGAGGAGTAGGAGGAGGAGTTCGGACAAATGGTTTTTTACATTTTTCATGCCAAAATAAAAAGTTTTGTGCAAAAGTCAAAAGATAAACTATAGTTAAATCGATGTTGCTCATTCCAATGGAAAAACAATTAGAAGGATTGGAGCTTTCTGTGACGAGCAGCAGCCTTATCAAAATTAAGATCTAGCAATAACCCCGAAAACATACACCTGGGTCGAAAAGAGGGGCTGGGCGCTGACACTCCGCTGACGCTCCGTTCGCGCCAGCCCAATGTGGTTCCAGAGCCCGTACTCCTCGGTTTTTCAACCAAATAGGCTAAAATTTTGCATGAAGGTTTTTTTGGGATCGGCGAAATTTTGATTTGTTCTGGATTAATGGTCAAAAAACCTAAAAAAATTAGGGCCTTGAAATTCGAAAACTTTTAAAAAATTGTAATTTTACTTGTATTAATTATTAAAAATATTATTTTTAGTTTTAAAAGCCTCAGAAACCAAAAACGAGACCTAAAAATTCCTTTTCTGGTTGTAGTTTGTTTAATTCAATTGAGTTCTAGTTGTTGTGGTAAACTGAAACGAAACCATGCAATTGTCAACCATGCTCAACCTCCACATGCAATGGCTCAAAGATGCATTCCGTCCTGGCACAAAATTCCTGAGCATGTGATTCGTGGTTCAAAGAAAGCATTACTTGCCTACATTTCCTTCAAACTGTGAAACGAATCTCAAGCTGCCGATTGCCTACTTCACTTCTGCTGCAGTGCTTTATTTTCTCACTGCACTCATTCCCGGTTCATCCAAAGTAAACATTAATTTATTCATTCGTTCAAACGAACTGAAACAAACCATGTTAAGTGTCAAGACGGCCGCGCATCTATTGGCGATAGCCGATATTACCTTGTTTCGGCGGCAAGCTCCAGCACAGTCATCTTTATCTGATTTTCTGTTCCATTTTCATCAGTGCTTGGTAGCTTTTCATTTTCATTAAGAACAACATTAGCTGAACTCATTCATTGTAATGTTGCTGAAAAACGAGGATCGCCCGTTCCAATAAAAATGAAAGCACTGCAAAAACACAATAACCCCATCATCTGTTTATCGCGTTGTCTCAGGCTACACTTCTTGGACGTTATCGACGCTTGTCTGAAAAGAGGAATAACATTCTAACATACCAAAAGCAGGAGACCCTGATATACGTCTTTGAGAAGGTAGCAGTAGCTGGTGGACCCTGTCGTGGTGGGTGTAGAGCGAGGAGTCGTCGTAGGAAGGAAAGCCAGGAGGCCGAGATCTGCTATCCACGCATTCACACTCATCCACCCCCTTCCAGCAGCCCCCCAAAGGACACAAGCCTGGAGGGCCTTGCTGGGCTGGCAGGGTCGACTGCGGGTGTCTTCAGCAGGACGCTCGTCCCATACTTGTTCTTGCACTGGGAGATGAGCTGGTATATCGGGAGTAGTGTCCTTCTTGAATGAGTTGTAAATGAAGAAGTTTGAAGACCTTGGTGTCCCAGTGGGCAACAAGTGCGCTGACAGCTTCGGAGCCGTCCTTGCACGGGGTTTCCTTCATTGAGTGGGTCTGGGTCGTCGAACTCCATCGCATCGCGCGCTGAGGCGTAGCCTGCAGGCAGCTAGCTGCATGACTGATGGGAGAAATGGGGCTGAAGAGGGGGGAAATGGGGGTGACCCTCTTCATCACTCCTTCTTTAGGAACCTCTCCTACATTGCCTATTCGCAGGAAGAAAATATGGATATATGTTGCATTAGAAGGAAGAAATCATGCTATCTGTTTCACATTTCGTAGGAGAAATGGTCACCCTAGAATCGGAGATGGACGAATATCGAAGATTGACTGAAAATCAGTCATTCGCCTTGGTCGGACGAAACATAGGGCGATGTGCTTCAGCCAGAAATGATTCGTGATCAAGGAATTAGTAGACGTGTAGCAAGGAATTCACCTTCCTTATGACCTGTTTCTAGACTTGCCAAGAAGCAGCAACTGGCAGTGGTTCATGAGTCAGATCAGAGGGCACAGTTACACGAAGGCCGGCTTGGTAAAACTGGTATTGATGTGATGATGCCGAAGCAAGCGCTGAGGGGGAAGAGGGACGGGAGGGTGCGGCCAGAGCCGCAGAACACTGCTTATAAAGGGGCAGGGTCCGTGCCTTTGACTTCAATCTGGGGGATGGCGATTAAATGGCCAGCAGTTCTCCTTCTCCTAACTTCAGCAGAACCTAGATTTGGAGCTTCCAAAGGCAGTCAGCAGCAGCAGTCTCCATTACTTTTCACAGCCACTGAGAACGCGACGCTGGCAGGTGCCTTTTTTTCTTTCCCCTACTGCATTGACCAGGCAAGAGAAGCATCCTCCTTTTCACAAGGCTCATGGTTTTCGATGCTTTCAGAGGAGGCAAGGTCTGGCGCAAGCAATGTGTGGATTAGCTGGCTCAGCGGCGTTTCGATAACGAGTCTGATCCTCCTGGGCCTGGTCATTTGGCGTCGCTGGCGTCGGAAGCACTTGACAGAGCTTCAGCTTTCTTTCTCTGAGTACACTGCTGTCTAGCCTGCCTTTCGTGCAAAGCTCAAATTATTCTCAGTGGTCCTTGCTTAGTTGCTGATGGGTCTTGCTTATGTTTAGCTGCATTGGAGCAAGCGACCAGTAGCAAGGTACGATAGCAGAGAGATTCTGCAATTTGGAGGCGTTATTATGGTAGTTTTTTGCACTATCATCATGCACGCTTTTGATACAGAATCATGTTGTCAATTGTATTTTATTCTGCCCAAATCAACACACAGAATTTAAAAACACCAATCGCAGTTAGTTTAAAACAACAGAATGAAACAAATCTTAGCAATGTAATTAATCGTCAGCAAGATAACAGCGAATAAAATTGAACCCATCATGAATACGGGTTTTGTTTGGTCTAAAACTGGAGCATAGCCACAATTCGTTTGTTGCAAAAAGTACGGAAAGCTGCAAAAACAAAGCTACGAAACTCCCCAGTGTCACGCAAGACGAAAGAACGCTGGAGTGTGTTGTTTCGCCTGCCACCAGAGGTCGCTCTCAACCTGTCTCCTCGCCGTCTCAGCCAGGTCAGTGCCGAGTGCCGTCGCACGTGAATTGGCCCCACCACGACCACCCGTACAGATGCCTTGTGTTGAGACACCGTTTGTCTTCTCAGCTCAGCGCCACCCCTCGCTTCCCCTGTCTCTGCCTCCCTCACCCCAACCTCCTAGCATCATCAGTGGTCTTTCATGGCAGAAGCAGTTGAGCGCACCCACTGAATCCTACTACTAGTGCTTCCAGAGGCCCAGGGGGAAATTCCCACGCGAAAACACCGATCAACTTCTCCTCAAAACCATCCTCAAAATTTCTGCGAACCCGTCAAAAAACTATAAAACCAATTGCACCCGAAAAACTCTGCATCATGCTTTGCACGGCTGCTCGCACAAAGCCACCTTCAGCTTGGCCCTGCCAAAACGTCGAAATCAACAAATGATCAATATTTTCAAAAGATACTGCACCGCAGTTCTTGATTGCGCCAATATATGACGGCGAAGTTGGCGATGATGTTGCCAAGAAGACCGAGGCTGGTGAGCTGGCGCGTGAGCTCCAGCAATGCCGCCGTCAGCTCCACCAGTCCCAGGAAGAACACCACTCGAGCGCCCACCGTCAGTGTCCCTCAGACCAATATATGACGGCGAAGTTGGCGATGATGTTGCCAAGAAGACCGAGGCTGGTGAGCTGGCGCGTGAGCTCCAGCAATGCCGCCGTCAGCTCCACCAGTCCCAGGAAGAACACCACTCGAGCGCCCACCGTCAGTGTCCCTCAGACCAATATATGACGGCGAAGTTGGCGATGATGTTGCCAAGAAGACCGAGGCTGGTGAGCTGGCGCGTGAGCTCCAGCAATGCCGCCGTCAGCTCCACCAGTCCCAGGAAGAACACCACTCGAGCGCCCACCGTCAGTGTCCCTCAGACCAATATATGACGGCGAAGTTGGCGATGATGTTGCCAAGAAGACCGAGGCTGGTGAGCTGGCGCGTGAGCTCCAGCAATGCTGCCGTCAGCTCCACCAGTCCCAGGAAGAACACCACTCGAGCGCCCACCGTCAGTGTCCCTCAGACCAATATATGACGGCGAAGTTGGCGATGATGTTGCCAAGAAGACCGAGGCTGGTGAGCTGGCGCGTGAGCTCCAGCAATGCCGCCGTCAGCTCCACCAGTCCCAGGAAGAACACCACTCGAGCGCCCACCGTCAGTGTCCCTCATACCAATATATGACGGCGAAGTTGGCGATGATGTTGCCAAGAAGACCGAGGCTGGTGAGCTGGCGCGTGAGCTCCAGCAATGCCGCCGTCAGCTCCACCAGTCCCAGGAAGAACACCACTCGAGCGCCCACCGTCAGTGTCCCTCAGACCAATATATGACGGCAAAGTTGGCGATGATGTTGCCAAGAAGACCGAGGCTGGTGAGCTGGCGCGTGAGCTCCAGCAATGCCGCCGTCAGCTCCACCAGTCCCAGGAAGAACACCACTCGAGCGCCCACCATCAGTGTCCCTCAGACCAATATATGACGGCGAAGTTGGCGATGATGTTGCCAAGAAGACCGAGGCTGGTGAGCTGGCGCGTGAGCTCCAGCAATGCCGCCGTCAGCTCCACCAGTCCCAGGAAGAACACCACTCGAGCGCCCACCGTCAGTGTCCCTCAGACCAATATATGACGGCGAAGTTGGCGATGATGTTGCCAAGAAGACCGAGGCTGGTGAGCTGGCGCGTGAGCTCCAGCAATGCCGCCGTCAGCTCCACCAGTCCCAGGAAGAACACCACTCGAGCGCCCACCGTCAGTGTCCCTCATACCAATATATGACGGCGAAGTTGGCGATGATGTTGCCAAGAAGACCGAGGCTGGTGAGCTGGCGCGTGAGCTCCAGCAATGCCGCCGTCAGCTCCACCAGTCCCAGGAAGAACACCACTCGAGCGCCCACCGTCAGTGTCCCTCAGACCAATATATGACGGCGAAGTTGGCGATGATGTTGCCAAGAAGACCGAGGCTGGTGAGCTGGCGCGTGAGCTCCAGCAATGCCGCCGTCAGCTCCACCAGTCCCAGGAAGAACACCACTCGAGCGCCCACCGTCAGTGTCCCTCAGACCAATATATGACGGCGAAGTTGGCGATGATGTTGCCAAGAAGACCGAGGCTGGTGAGCTGGCGCGTGAGCTCCAGCAATGCCGCCGTCAGCTCCACCAGTCCCAGGAAGAACACCACTCGAGCGCCCACCGTCAGTGTCCCTCATACCAATATATGACGGCGAAGTTGGCGATGATGTTGCCAAGAAGACCGAGGCTGGTGAGCTGGCGCGTGAGCTCCAGCAATGCCGCCGTCAGCTCCACCAGTCCCAGGAAGAACACCACTCGAGCGCCCACCGTCAGTGTCCCTCATACCAATATATGACGGCGAAGTTGGCGATGATGTTGCCAAGAAGACCGAGGCTGGTGAGCTGGCGCGTGAGCTCCAGCAATGCCGCCGTCAGCTCCACCAGTCCCAGGAAGAACACCACTCGAGCGCCCACCGTCAGTGTCCCTCAGACCAATATATGACGGCGAAGTTGGCGATGATGTTGCCAAGAAGACCGAGGCTGGTGAGCTGGCGCGTGAGCTCCAGCAATGCCGCCGTCAGCTCCACCAGTCCCAGGAAGAACACCACTCGAGCGCCCACCGTCAGTGTCCCTCAGACCAATATATGACGGCGAAGTTGGCGATGATGTTGCCAAGAAGACCGAGGCTGGTGAGCTGGCGCGTGAGCTCCAGCAATGCCGCCGTCAGCTCCACCAGTCCCAGGAAGAACACCACTCGAGCGCCCACCGTCAGTGTCCCTCATACCAATATATGACGGCGAAGTTGGCGATGATGTTGCCAAGAAGACCGAGGCTGGTGAGCTGGCGCGTGAGCTCCAGCAATGCCGCCGTCAGCTCCACCAGTCCCAGGAAGAACACCACTCGAGCGCCCACCGTCAGTGTCCCTCAGACCAATATATGACGGCGAAGTTGGCGATGATGTTGCCAAGAAGACCGAGGCTGGTGAGCTGGCGCGTGAGCTCCAGCAATGCCGCCGTCAGCTCCACCAGTCCCAGGAAGAACACCACTCGAGCGCCCACCGTCAGTGTCCCTCAGACCAATATATGACGGCGAAGTTGGCGATGATGTTGCCAAGAAGACCGAGGCTGGTGAGCTGGCGCGTGAGCTCCAGCAATGCCGCCGTCAGCTCCACCAGTCCCAGGAAGAACACCACTCGAGCGCCCACCGTCAGTGTCCCTCAGACCAATATATGACGGCGAAGTTGGCGATGATGTTGCCAAGAAGACCGAGGCTGGTGAGCTGGCGCGTGAGCTCCAGCAATGCCGCCGTCAGCTCCACCAGTCCCAGGAAGAACACCACTCGAGCGCCCACCGTCAGTGTCCCTCAGACCAATATATGACGGCGAAGTTGGCGATGATGTTGCCAAGAAGACCGAGGCTGGTGAGCTGGCGCGTGAGCTCCAGCAATGCCGCCGTCAGCTCCACCAGTCCCAGGAAGAACACCACTCGAGCGCCCACCGTCAGTGTCCCTCAGACCAATATATGACGGCGAAGTTGGCGATGATGTTGCCAAGAAGACCGAGGCTGGTGAGCTGGCGCGTGAGCTCCAGCAATGCCGCCGTCAGCTCCACCAGTCCCAGGAAGAACACCACTCGAGCGCCCACCGTCAGTGTCCCTCAGACCAATATATGACGGCGAAGTTGGCGATGATGTTGCCAAAAAGACCGAGGCTGGTGAGCTGGCGCGTGAGCTCCAGCAATGCCGCCGTCAGCTCCACCAGTCCCAGGAAGAACACCACTCGAGCGCCCACCGTCAGTGTCCCTCAGACCAATATATGACGGCGAAGTTGGCGATGATGTTGCCAAGAAGACCGAGGCTGGTGAGCTGGCGCGTGAGCTCCAGCAATGCCGCCGTCAGCTCCACCAGTCCCAGGAAGAACACCACTCGAGCGCCCACCGTCAGTGTCCCTCATACCAATATATGACGGCGAAGTTGGCGATGATGTTGCCAAGAAGACCGAGGCTGGTGAGCTGGCGCGTGAGCTCCAGCAATGCCGCCGTCAGCTCCACCAGTCCCAGGAAGAACACCACTCGAGCGCCCACCGTCAGTGTCCCTCAGACCAATATATGACGGCGAAGTTGGCGATGATGTTGCCAAGAAGACCGAGGCTGGTGAGCTGGCGCGTGAGCTCCAGCAATGCCGCCGTCAGCTCCACCAGTCCCAGGAAGAACACCACTCGAGCGCCCACCGTCAGTGTCCCTCAGACCAATATATGACGGCGAAGTTGGCGATGATGTTGCCAAGAAGACCGAGGCTGGTGAGCTGGCGCGTGAGCTCCAGCAATGCCGCCGTCAGCTCCACCAGTCCCAGGAAGAACACCACTTGAGCGCCCACCGTCAGTGTCCCTCAGACCAATATATGACGGGGAAGTTGGTGATGATGTTGCCAAGTAGACCGAGGCTGGTGAGCTGGCGCGTGAGCTCCAGCAATGCCGCCGTCAGCTCCACCAGTCCCAGGAAGAACACCACTCGAGCGCCCACCATCAGTGTCCCTCAGACCAATATATGACGGCGAAGTTGGCGATGATGTTGCCAAGAAGACCGAGGCTGGTGAGCTGGCGCGTGAGCTCCAGCAATGCCGCCGTCAGCTCCACCAGTCCCAGGAAGAACACCACTCGAGCGCCCACCGTCAGTGTCCCTCAGACCAATATATGACGGCGAAGTTGGCGATGATGTTGCCAAGAAGACCGAGGCTGGTGAGCTGGCGCGTGAGCTCCAGCAATGCCGCCGTCAGCTCCACCAGTCCCAGGAAGAACACCACTCGAGCGCCCACCGTCAGTGTCCCTCAGACCAATATATGACGGCGAAGTTGGCGATGATGTTGCCAAGAAGACCGAGGCTGGTGAGCTGGCGCGTGAGCTCCAGCAATGCCGCCGTCAGCTCCACCAGTCCCAGGAAGAACACCACTCGAGCGCCCACCGTCAGTGTCCCTCAGACCAATATATGACGGCGAAGTTGGCGATGATGTTGCCAAGAAGACCGAGGCTGGTGAGCTGGCGCGTGAGCTCCAGCAATGCCGCCGTCAGCTCCACCAGTCCCAGGAAGAACACCACTCGAGCGCCCACCGTCAGTGTCCCTCAGACCAATATATGACGGCGAAGTTGGCGATGATGTTGCCAAGAAGACCGAGGCTGGTGAGCTGGCGCGTGAGCTCCAGCAATGCCGCCGTCAGCTCCACCAGTCCCAGGAAGAACACCACTCGAGCGCCCACCGTCAGTGTCCCTCATACCAATATATGACGGCGAAGTTGGCGATGATGTTGCCAAGAAGACCGAGGCTGGTGAGCTGGCGCGTGAGCTCCAGCAATGCCGCCGTCAGCTCCACCAGTCCCAGGAAGAACACCACTCGAGCGCCCACCGTCAGTGTCCCTCAGACCAATATATGACGGCGAAGTTGGCGATGATGTTGCCAAGAAGACCGAGGCTGGTGAGCTGGCGCGTGAGCTCCAGCAATGCCGCCGTCAGCTCCACCAGTCCCAGGAAGAACACCACTCGAGTGCCCACCGTCAGTGTCCCTCAGATAGCAGGCTGATTGAGAGGGCATCAGGCTGGAGAGTAGAGATAGGAAAGGAAACCATAATAATAGATTGCATTGCATTGCCAAAGCCAATGGCATGATATACTTGTATTTTTTTTATTTTTGACGTATTGCATTTGATACGTCTAAAACCTCTTCACCTCTTCTTTTCAATTCCGCAACATTTCATTTCTCAAAAGCAGGAAGGTTTTGAAAAATGTTTCAAATCACAAAACAGTCGTAGTTTGCTCACAAGCATTGACAGTGACAGCAAAGAGCTTTACCAGTCTTGGTCCTTTTCGTTAGATCCTGCAATCACTTCGTTTACTCCTTTCAAAGCCCAATTAAACCTTTATTCAACCTTCAAAACGCTGATTCTCCAGATCTCGGTCACACATCGGTGCCACCCCCAAACCCACTGAAAATCGCATTGGACATGGATTGATGCAGACGGAAGCGAAACTAAAGCAACGGGAGCGCCAAATATCCGGCACTATGGCCAGAGTCTTGTAGAGGATCTGGGCGTAGATTTGTGCGTCACGATCATCGCAATGTGTTTTGCCAAAGTCCATGAACTTGTCCAGCATAATGCCAGCGTACCTGGAAAAATCAACCAGCTCAAACTGCAGTTTTGTTCTTTGGCGCAGTCAAAATAAATTTTTCAGCTGAAATAATGTTAAAGAATTTTATTTGTCTGGCAACAAAGTTTTCTGTCCAGATATTAGTAGTTTAGCTAGATAGATAAAAAGATTTTAGATAAAAAGATTTTAGATAAAGATTTTAGATAAAGATTTGTCTGGCAACAAAGTTTTCTGTCCAGATATTAGTAGTTTAGCTAGATAGATAAAAAGATTTTAGATAAAAAGATTTTATATTTTAGCTAGTGAAATTTTTTTAAAACTTTTAAAAAAACTACTCTCAATATAATCTGCTTTGCACAATCTAAAAACAATTGGCCAACATGCAGTCAGCGCTGGTTATATTGAGCTTTTCTTCTGGGCCGTTCATCTTTTCACTCAGCCAGACTGCGCTGAGCTCTTCTGCCAGGTTGATGGCAGGCCTCTGCAAGGAGTCTGTTCGCTCGCAATGGCTCAGCAATCACCAGCCACCAACCTCAGCCAAGGTCACATTGTGCATGCAGGATAGATAGCCTTGGAGGCGTGGAATCCAAGGCATAGGGGGTCCGCAGAGGAGAATTGGATCTTATTCGCGATTTTCAATAAAGTGCACTAGTTTTCAAACGGCTTTGGCTTGGCTGATATTTGAAGAATGCAGACGATTGTGTTAATTGCGGAATTGTGTTAATTGCGGATAAGACTTGTTGCTTGAAACAATTGAAATGTTGTCCAATACAAATGGAAAAATTGATTTCAAAAGTTTTTGAATGGAATCTAAAAAACTTTGCGATAAACCTTATTGGACTGGACACTCGCTGTCTACCCTCCAGGACACTCCCGGACATTTCCGAAAGTTCAGAACACTCCCGGGGGTTTTTCTGAAGTTCTTGCGCCGGCTACGCCCTACTCCTGGTACTATTGTCAGTCCTTGGTCGCACACGACTTATGGTGGTAGCCGTAGTAGCTCCCTATCGGTCGCTACGGCCAAGATAAGCCTCCAAAAAAATTTTGGAAAAGGAAATTTTGGGCGGTCCCAAAAAGTAGTCCGGGAGTGTTCTGGCCCCGCTGTCTAATATGATGCGAAAATAAAACATTGAATAACACTAAAAAAGAAATCTACTAATTTCCTCCAAAAAGCCTACCCTAAAAACAGGATGTTCTAGCGCAAAACTTGACAAATCCTAGGGCGCGACAGCGCCCTAGTTATGAATGGGGGATCGAGTTTTAGCATGGTTTCCTGTCACCGAATTGATTGGAAGACTGGTAGGTTGAACCCTAGGACATATATATATATCAATCGAAAGCTCACAGTCTGCTCCAGATGGCAAAATTCTTGAAATTTTGATTTAGGCCTCTGAATTTTAATAAATAACTAAAATATTAACTGAAATATATAAAAAAGGGAAACTGCGCAGATTTTTATAAACTGATGCTCAGGTTAGCTTCAATGCGAAAGGGAAACTGCGCAGATTTTTATGAACTGATGCTCAGGTTAGCTTCAATGCGATAGATCTTAATTCCTAGGGCGCGACAGCACCATAGTTATGAATGGGTGATCGAGTTTTTGCATGGTTTGCTATGATCGTGAAATCGTGAAATTTTGAAACATACCTGAATTACCTACATGAAATTACCTACGAAACAACAACACCAAGCGATGGATTTTTCCCAATGACTGTTTGAAGCCTTGTTCATGTGGCAAAGTAAATATGTCTTCCACATGGCCAAGATCTAGACAAGAGTAAAATGCTACAGCATGAACCTCTTATGAATTGTCACTCATCAAAAAGAAATAGACAAGGTGGGACAAAATCGTGAGAAATTTTGATTTATTTTATAAACAATGTTGAGTTCAAAATTTAACAGGTTCATTTACAAACAAGGTATTCTCGGCTGTTGCCAAGATGAGCGGCCTTTGTTCCAGATAATAAGCTAAGCAATTCCTTTTAACTGCTTTAAGATACTGCTTCAGCAAACGTATCTGCCAAATCTAAGCTGAGTTTATTGAAATACCATTAATTTATGGATGTTCGAATTTTTGAAACATCAAGATTTTAGGTTTTTGACTATTAATCAAGAAATAATAAATGTGTCAAAAAATTCTATTATCAACTTCAATATATCACCATTAGAGACGTACATGCCAAAATTCAACTGATTTCATTGAAAAACCATCGATTTAGGGATGTTCAAATTTTTGAAACATCAAGAATTTAGGTTTTTGGCCATAAACTGAGAAATAACAAATCTTTCGGAAATTCCTTTTGCCAGCTTTTCTCCAAATTTTGTAATTGCCTCGAGCAAAAAGTCAAGGAAATTTATCTACTACTTGTGGAATCTGCTGCGTCATCTGCATTTTGTTTTTGTGCGCGCATGGAAAGAGACACTGAACTGCACGCCAAAAACAAAATGCAACTGTCCAAGCAGCAGATTCCACAAGTAGTAGATAAATTTCCTTGATTTTTTGCTCGAGGCAATTACAAAATTTGGAGAAAAGAGACCCACATTTGGCTTGCCGATGGTACCAGTTATATATATATGCGGAAAGACGGACACAAAAATGAGGTAACTGGTTATGCTGGCCTTGGCCGCCCGCCGCTTCGGGCAGGGCGCCAGAGCTCCTCCGGCCTCCGGGCACGGGTGCTACGGCCCCTACGCTTCGCCTAGCATGCTTTGCATGCTAGGCTATGCTCCGGGGCCTCCGCACCCATGCCCTCCGGCCTCCGGAGCTCTGGCTGCCCTGCCCTCCGTGGCAGGCGGCCTTTGGCCGCGCAAAAATCCACTGACCATTCATAAGCAGGCGGCAATTTTGGCACAAAGAGGACAAACATTATTGAAAGCTAATATAGAAAATATAACTAGAGGAATAAAAAATATGTTAAAATGTTAAAATATGTTAAATCGAAGAAATTTTTCTGAATTTTTGGTCATGATGAAATTATAAGTTTAATAAATGAGCGTAACAAAATAAAACAAATAAAATTGAAATTTAATTGGAATTAGCTAAAGTAAAGTTAAATTTTACTGGCATTTGCAATATGATCAATTTTTTAATTTAATCTGAATCATGCTTTAACTTTGACATGTTTTTTCTGTAAGAGGCTAAAAAATGATTTAGTAAAGTTCACAAATAACATCATTTAAACAAAAATTAAAGACAACAAAAACTAGAATAATCCAGGTGAAATGGTTCCTGCCATAAATTGCTGCCTGCTTATGAATGATCAGTGGATTTTGTAGAAGAACCTGTTAAAATTTTGACTCAAAATAGTTTATAATTTAAATCAAAATTTATCTCGATTTTGTTACACCTTGTCTAGTTCTTTTTGATGATTGACAATTCATAAGCTCCTCATGCTGTAGCATTTTACTCTTGTCTACAATATAAACCAAGGATTGGGCTTTCACCAAGGTTTTGAACTCACATATTAGGGGAGCTTTAATCCGTTAACGTAGAGCCGCTGAAAGCCCTTGAAAAAGTGGAAATTTTTGAAAATCGCAGAAGAGTCCTTTAGGTGAGCAGGCGTATTCGAAAAGGTCAGCAGCCGCAGGCAGCACCTGTCTCTCCAGAATGCTTGGACCCTGGCAGGCCCTCCGAATGTTTATGGCTGCATCACTCTCCTCTGCCACCCTGTTCCGAGTTTCAAGATGCACATTTTCAGTACCACCAACATGATTTCTGATATTTTTCATGAAGAAGTATGCATTGGCATTCCTCGTCAGCTGAAATGCTAATAGGCAAGGATCTACCTGCAGATGTATTTGGCCAGGGTCAACGAGTCGGCGTTCTTGGGGCCCACAATCCCCTCCCTATGGTTCTGGCAATAGGAAAGGAGCGGTTCATTGGGTAGAAATGTGACAGTTAATTGGATGGGAGATGGCCTCGTAAATTTTATTCACTCCAGTTCACTCCTGGACTTTTTCTTTCCCAGACTTTTTTTTGAATCAATTTTCCTCCAGATCTTCAAGCAGCTACGCCCGACTCCTGGTTATAGCAAGACGCCGGAGCCGTAGTAGCTCCCTCCCTAAAATATTAGGCTTCAAAAAAAGTCCGGGAAAGAAAAAGTCCGGGAGTGTCCGAATCCCAATTTCATTATTGCCTAAAAGAGCCGCACTGACCCTGGTCTGGTTGCCTAAGTCGTTGAAAGCTGCTTTGCACTCCTCTGAAAGGCCCTTCAGGATGCCTTCCTGAATGAAGGCCAGGTTTCCGTCTGCAGTTCAAACTGCTCTCTCCAGGCAGAGAGCAAAACCAGAAAGAGACGGGCTGGAGCCGTGATGGCGGCGAAGACATAGGCCCAGACTTGGGCCGGGGAGTATGGTGGAGCATCCGGATCCGGATAGACGGGAGAGGCGGAGGTGAGACTGAGCAGGAGGAGGAGAAGCATGGCGCTGACGATTTATTGGAGTTTGTTTAGGGCTGGAGGAAAGAGCCTGCTTTTATACTGCCTTGGCAAAGGTTGAAGGGCTGACTGGTGCTTTGCTGAGAAATGGAGTGACTTAGCATATGAGTGCATATGAGTGCAGAGATCGTCGAACCAAGCAGTGAGTCAATGGACAAAATAGGGTGAGAGTCGGTAGTCGAATAGCTCTGCGTGGTCGATGAATCCGTTGTTGCAATTCTCGAAGCGTAGGAAGAGGGTCCCCCATTTGTCGACAGCGATGCGAGCGTCCAAGTCAGTTTCAAGGATGTCCGTGCTAGGAAGGGATTGGATATGCCATTGCCAAGGGCTTTGTGGAGCTCGCAGGCGTTATTGTTGCAACGTTTAGTCTGAGTCCATTTGGCTGAGAGGCTGTAGGCTCCCGTCTCGACCCATCTTGCGCCCTTGCTGCCAGTTCCCTCTGCTGCTGTTGAAGGAGTGCCTTTGTACACAGCAGCCTTTTGCTATCATTTTTCAGTCATGTTTCTTTTTTCATCTGTGACTTTCCAATTCCTGTCGCTACGAAATCATTTAGATAGCTAGATATCATTTAGATCATTTTATGCGCCCTGTTAAGTGGAACACTCTGTAGTTTTCATTCACGTTTCTTTTCCTGGATTATGCGTTGCAAGATCTTGAAAAGAAGAGAAATTTGCGAACGAATACACTGCGATCACAGACTGGCAGAACTGATTGAATTTACAGGAGTCCACAACTCCGCCACTAGGGTAATCTACAAATTATTCATCAAACTAGCCACCCAACTCAATGAGCACCCAGGCGCATTATTTGGCGTTTTTGTTAAAAATAAATTTGCTATGTCTAACTAAGACTAACTGACTAGCTTAGTGAATTAACTAACTAACTAACAAACTAAGATTAGGTCAAAGTGGCGGACACGTTTGTTTATATCCAGTTTTTGTAAATATCCAGTGATTGTAGCCTAACAAGTTGAACCTCGGCGGCGAGCAAGATATAGGCTTCATTGTCGGGGTTGAACTTGTTTACGGTGGCCTGGGCGACCTCATCCAGCGTCCTGGCTTTGGTGTGGATGGCCACGACGTCCCGTGTATACGTAGTGCCCGCATTTGCTATCCAAACCCTTGTGAAATATGGCCACGATCACTTTGAACTGCCGCCCTTCAACCTTCTAGTTCAGATCAAATCCCGTTTTTTTAAAAAGATTAACGCATCCGTAGTTCGAATTTTGAATGTGTCGACGTATTTCAACGGAACGTCGCGTTTTTGAACACCTCCGTTTGGGACGTAGAGATAACGCTTAAGGGCAACGAAAAGGACGTCAAACGAATAAACCTCTTCCTCAAAAGTGGCCAATTACCGCCCTGCTTTCCCATTCGCTTATTTGCCTGGTATAGTTTCTGTTTATTGAAGTGCCCCTTTGGTGCGAGTTGTTTTATAGTCTAGGTGGGTTGTTTTTATTTGGTTACAACCAAAAAATTGGGGGGGGAGAAGACATAAAAGGACTTCATTTTGCCATGGAAGCTGTAAAAAAGGTAAAAAAAAATTCTCCTCCCCCCCCACCGCCCCTGGCCTCGGTGCGTCGGGGCCTTTTGAGATTGGCCGGCACTGGGGAACATGTGGCGTTGTGTGTCCAGAGCAGTCTACGTCATCATCGCCGCCAACGACCCTGGCCCCTTTGGGGAACATGTGGCGTTCGGTGTCCAGCCCAGTTCAAGCATCATTCACCATTCACTTGAACCTATGCCTACACGTTAAATTTTGCCTTCTTCAAAACTAGATGAATGGTTCGGGAACAAAATGGTTAGGCCCTCTGGGTTTGGTTCACATTATGGGTTGGGATAGACATTGGTCCACCTTGTGTTTGGTTCAAATTCCATTTCTGGATAGACCTGTGTCGAGCCACCTGGGCTTTTGGTCAAACTCTGGGCTTGGATAGACTTAATTAAGTCTAGCCACCTAGCGTTTGGCTTAAATTCTGGGGTAGGATAGACCTGTGTCGAGCCACCTGGCATTTGAATCGAACATAAGGTTGGGTCAAACTTGCTTCAAATTTCTAATCCCTGGGTTTGGGTCACATTATGGGTTGGGATAGACATTGGTCCACCTTGTGTTTGGTTCAAATTCCATTTCTGGATAGACCTGTGTCGAGCCACCTGGGCTTTAGGTCAAACTCTGGGCTTGGATAGACTTAAGTCTACCCACCTAGCGTTTGGCTTAAATTCTGGGGTAGGATAGACCTGTGTCGAGCCACCTGGCATTTGAATCGAACATAAGGTTGGGTCAAACTTGCTTCTAATCCCTGGGTTTGGGTCACATTATGGGTTGGGATAGACGTTGGTCCACCTTGTGTTTGGTTCAAATTCCATTTCTGGATAGACCTGTGTCGAGCCACCTGGGCTTTAGGTCAAACTCTGGGCTTGGATAGACTTAAGTCTACCCACCTAGCGTTTGGCTTAAATTCTGGGGTAGGATAGACCTGTGTCGAGCCACCTGGCATTTGAATCGAACATAAGGTTGGGTCAAACTTGCTTCTAATCCCTGGGTTTGGGTCACATTATGGGTTGGGATAGACGTTGGTCCACCTTGTGTTTGGTTCAAATTCCATTTCTGGATAGACCTGTGTCGAGCCACCTGGGCTTTAGGTCAAACTCTGGGCTTGGATAGACTTAAGTCTACCCACCTAGCGTTTGGCTTAAATTCTGGGGTAGGATAGACCTGTGTCGAGCCACCTGGCATTTGAATCGAACATAAGGTTGGGTCAAACTTGCTTCTAATCCCTGGGTTTGGGTCACATTATGGGTTGGGATAGACGTTGGTCCACCTTGTGTTTGGTTCAAATTCCATTTCTGGATAGACCTGTGTCGAGCCACCTGGGCTTTAGGTCAAACTCTGGGCTTGGATAGACTTAAGTCTACCCACCTAGCGTTTGGCTTAAATTCTGGGGTAGGATAGACCTGTGTCGAGCCACCTGGCATTTGAATCGAACATAAGGTTGGGTCAAACTTGCTTCTAATCCCTGGGTTTGGGTCACATTATGGGTTGGGATAGACGTTGGTCCACCTTGTGTTTGGTTCAAATTCCATTTCTGGATAGACCTGTGTCGAGCCACCTGGGCTTTAGGTCAAACTCTGGGCTTGGATAGACTTAAGTCTACCCACCTAGCGTTTGGCTTAAATTCTGGGGTAGGATAGACCTGTGTCGAGCCACCTGGCATTTGAATCGAACATAAGGTTGGGTCAAACTTGCTTCTAATCCCTGGGTTTGGGTCACATTATGGGTTGGGATAGACGTTGGTCCACCTTGTGTTTGGTTCAAATTCCATTTCTGGATAGACCTGTGTCGAGCCACCTGGGCTTTAGGTCAAACTCTGGGCTTGGATAGACTTAAGTCTACCCACCTAGCGTTTGGCTTAAATTCTGGGGTAGGATAGACCTGTGTCGAGCCACCTGGCTTTTGAATCGAACATAAGGTTGGGTCAAACTTGCTTCTAATCCCTGGGTTTGGGTCACATTATGGGTTGGGATAGACGTTGGTCCACCTTGTGTTTGGTTCAAATTCCATTTCTGGATAGACCTGTGTCGAGCCACCTGGGCTTTAGGTCAAACTCTGGGCTTGGATAGACTTAAGTCTACCCACCTAGCGTTTGGCTTAAATTCTGGGAAAGGATAGACCTGTGTCGAGCCACCTGGCATTTGAATCGAACATAAGGTTGGGTCAAACTTGCTTCTAATCCCTGGGTTTGGGTCACATTATGGGTTGGGATAGACGTTGGTCCACCTTGTGTTTGGTTCAAATTCCATTTCTGGATAGACCTGTGTCGAGCCACCTGGGCTTTAGGTCAAACTCTGGGCTTGGATAGACTTAAGTCTACCCACCTAGCGTTTGGCTTAAATTCTGGGGTAGGATAGACCTGTGTCGAGCCACCTGGCATTTGAATCGAACATAAGGTTGGGTCAAACTTGCTTCTAATCCCTGGGTTTGGGTCACATTATGGGTTGGGATAGACGTTGGTCCACCTTGTGTTTGGTTCAAATTCCATTTCTGGATAGACCTGTGTCGAGCCACCTGGGCTTTAGGTCAAACTCTGGGCTTGGATAGACTTAAGTCTACCCACCTAGCGTTTGGCTTAAATTCTGGGGTAGGATAGACCTGTGTCGAGCCACCTGGCATTTGAATCGAACATAAGGTTGGGTCAAACTTGCTTCTAATCCCTGGGTTTGGGTCACATTATGGGTTGGGATAGACGTTGGTCCACCTTGTGTTTGGTTCAAATTCCATTTCTGGATAGACCTGTGTCGAGCCACCTGGGCTTTAGGTCAAACTCTGGGCTTGGATAGACTTAAGTCTACCCACCTAGCGTTTGGCTTAAATTCTGGGGTAGGATAGACCTGTGTCGAGCCACCTGGCATTTGAATCGAACATAAGGTTGGGTCAAACTTGCTTCTAATCCCTGGGTTTGGGTCACATTATGGGTTGGGATAGACGTTGGTCCACCTTGTGTTTGGTTCAAATTCCATTTCTGGATAGACCTGTGTCGAGCCACCTGGGCTTTAGGTCAAACTCTGGGCTTGGATAGACTTAAGTCTACCCACCTAGCGTTTGGCTTAAATTCTGGGGTAGGATAGACCTGTGTCGAGCCACCTGGCATTTGAATCGAACATAAGGTTGGGTCAAACTTGCTTCTAATCCCTGGGTTTGGGTCGCATTATGGGTTGGGATAGATGTTGGTCCACCTTGTGTTTGGTTCAAATTCCATTTCTGGATAGACCTGTGTCGAGCCACCTGGGCTTTAGGTCAAAATCTGGGCTTGGATAGACTTAAGTCTACCCACCTAGCGTTAGGCTTAAATTCTGGGGTAGGATAGACCTGTGTCGAGCCACCTGGCATTTGAATCGAACATAAGGTTGGGTCAAACTTGCTTCTAATCCCTGGGTTTGGGTCACATTATGGGTTGGGATAGACGTTGGTCCACCTTGTGTTTGGTTCAAATTCCATTTCTGGATAGACCTGTGTCGAGCCACCTGGGCTTTAGGTCAAACTCTGGGCTTGGATAGACTTAAGTCTACCCACCTAGCGTTTGGCTTAAATTCTGGGGTAGGATAGACCTGTGTCGAGCCACCTGGCATTTGAATCGAACATAAGGTTGGGTCAAACTTGCTTCTAATCCCTGGGTTTGGGTCACATTATGGGTTGGGATAGACGTTGGTCCACCTTGTGTTTGGTTCAAATTCCATTTCTGGATAGACCTGTGTCGAGCCACCTGGGCTTTAGGTCAAACTCTGGGCTTGGATAGACTTAAGTCTACCCACCTAGCGTTTGGCTTAAATTCTGGGGTAGGATAGACCTGTGTCGAGCCACCTGGCATTTGAATCGAACATAAGGTTGGGTCAAACTTGCTTCTAATCCCTGGGTTTGGGTCACATTATGGGTTGGGATAGACGTTGGTCCACCTTGTGTTTGGTTCAAATTCCATTTCTGGATAGACCTGTGTCGAGCCACCTGGGCTTTAGGTCAAACTCTGGGCTTGGATAGACTTAAGTCTACCCACCTAGCGTTTGGCTTAAATTCTGGGGTAGGATAGACCTGTGTCGAGCCACCTGGCATTTGAATCGAACATAAGGTTGGGTCAAACTTGCTTCTAATCCCTGGGTTTGGGTCACATTATGGGTTGGGATAGACGTTGGTCCACCTTGTGTTTGGTTCAAATTCCATTTCTGGATAGACCTGTGTCGAGCCACCTGGGCTTTAGGTCAAACTCTGGGCTTGGATAGACTTAAGTCTACCCACCTAGCGTTTGGCTTAAATTCTGGGGTAGGATAGACCTGTGTCGAGCCACCTGGCATTTGAATCGAACATAAGGTTGGGTCAAACTTGCTTCTAATCCCTGGGTTTGGGTCACTACTTGGCAATGCCCCTGGGTGTAATTGCACCCTACTAAATCGGCTGATAAGGATGATGGGGAGGAGTCCCCATGGCGCATGTGAACGGAGGTATACTCCAAGGAACACCCTCCCGCTGTTCTCACTACCCAGTGGCAACAATCGATGACCGGGGTTCCCCAGGCCTGGGACAGGGGCTGGGCCACCTTCCAGATCGTGGGGGTTCCCGCTAGCTGGGTGAGGTTTCCAAACTCACATACCTTTTTCTCTCTCATGTCGCGGCACTCTTCCTCCGTGACGGGGAATTATTCGTTTCCTCTTCGTCGCCGCGTGGGTGTAGAAGAGGAAGACCTTCATCCGCAGTGTCGTCCGTTTCTTCCTGCAGATCTGGGCGGGGGTCGTGTGTTCCCAGACTTTGATTTTGTTAAGTCTTAGTGTTTGGTTTAGGGGATTACCGATCACGTCCTTTTCCCGGACGGTACACGGCACCTCTTTGGGGAGCTTCCATAGGTGCCCTCCTGCTGCTTCCTCGCACAGCAGGGGGTTCAGTCGGCAGTCCCTGGCCGAAGACGCCTCCCATCATAGTCAGCACCGTGGTGGTCAGGGCCACCGTGGTCAGTCCCCACTTGGCCTGGCGGGACTTCCGGTCCAGTTGGCCTGTATGTGTCCCTCATCTTGCATGGACCATTGTTCTAACCCCACGGGTTCCGGTTCCTCTTCCTGCCTCGGAGGGCCGAGGGCCAGTGCGTGTGCCTGTCGCGGGGGCGGTGCGTTTCCCTTGCCCGGTGTGTCAGGGGGTGGTCCGGGCCGCCATAGCCCCGCTCGTTGCGGGCCCCATCTCACGCGTAGCTGTAGCGCTCCAGTGGGGCTCTCCCCCGTGGGGCCCCCTGGTCCTCGTACCTGGCCGGAGGGTATGCCCCTCGGATGTCTCGACGGGGTGGGTCCCCGTAGCGGTTGTCTCCACGACCTCCATCGTAGTTCTCCCTCCGGCGATCTGCGTAGCGCTCACGCTCTTCCGGTCCTCGCCTGTAGTCGGAGTAGCGGGGGCGGCAATCATCCCGTCCTCCGCCGCGGCCATCCCGGCCTCCGTACCCTTGGTCTCCCCGGTATCCTTGCCGGTTGGAGTTCTGCGGAAGATTTCCCTCGGCCGCCATTCCGGCGGAAGTTGTCCCTCGCTGGGGCTTCATTGTCATATTCATTAGTCAGGGTGGAGGGCCCCTTCCGGTGGAGTAAGCTGGTTCCTGGGGCGCCTAAGGGCACTGCGCCTTCACGTGGCCATCCCGTCCGCAGTTCCAACACGTCAGCGGGCGGGTTACCGCGGGCTCTACCCGCTGGAGCACCGCCGTCGCAGTGTGGGGCAGCCAGTTCCGCCTGGTGGTCGGGAGAATTGCTCCCGGTGTTGGCAGCGAGCCGGGGTGATCGCTCCGTCTCATTGTAGACCATGTTGCAATTCCTTCAGCTGCTTCGCAATCTTGTCCACATCCGCCTCTCCATTCCTGTCGGTGAGGTTGCCGGTCAGGATGTTGACCTGCCGCTTTCGCTCTGGCGGCAGCGTCTCCTGGATGGACTGCAGAAGCTCTGCGTCCCATATGGCCTGCTGCAGGTTGTCATACTGTTCCGGCGTAATGTGGAGTCGCGTATTCGGATGCACTCCATCCTGGACCCCTTGCAGTGCCATGGCCTCCTGGTCCACATGTGGGAGAGTCGGGTAGGCCTTCTTAATCATTCGTAAGAGCTCAAACCCGAAGGTAGCCGCATCCTCGGTCGTTCCTTGCGTCCGCTTGTTGAGGCGGGCTATGATAAGCCGGTTCTCCCCTTGAATGGAGAGGACCTGGGTGAGGTGTGCTCTCAGGTCTTCATAGGTGATCTCCGCGGGAGGCGCTACTGCAGGCTCGGCCCCCGCGCTCAAAGCGATTTTCGGCCTGGCGCTCCGCCTCGCGGGTCTCCAGGAAGCTCGCCGCGGCGATCTCCGCCGCCCCCCTCAAATAGGGTTGGACCATCACCAACCGTCGGTTGTCCGGAACATTGGTGGCCGCGCAGATCTTCTCAAAGCGCTCGAACCAGTCTGTTACGGACAGGTCCCGATTGGCGCAGGCGAACGGCTTGATGGTCAGATGCGCTAAACGCATGCCCTGAGCCGCCATTTCTCATAGTAACTCCTGTACTTGGGCTTGTTGTCTCGGGCCCGGCTGCGCCTGTAGTTCCTGTAGCCGCTGTTGAAGATTGGCTAACTGGGCTTGGATGGCCTGAGCTTCCGCTCCTTGGTCCTCCTGAGGTTGGAGTTGGCCGACCTGCTGCTGGACCTGGCCTAGTCGGTCTAAGACCTCTTGAACCTGGGGGCCGGCGTCCGGTGGCCCGGGGACTAGTTGGAGTCGTTCGTTGAGCTGCCCCCGAACCTCTGCACAGAGGTTTAGCCGGAGCTGCCGCAGGTGCTCCTGCTGATGCTCTAGTAGGCGTCTCTCGACGTTCCTTAGCTGTGCGTCGTTGAGCACCTGATGTTGTTCGAGTAAGGGTTCTGCTCTGATGGGTGGTTGCCTCGCCAGGTCTCTACCGGCCTCCTCAGCCTCTGGCGGTCCAGGTGCGAGCTCCGCGTCGGCGACACGCTCTTGTTCCACGGTTCTGGCTTGTCGGACACATCCGAGGTCCTCCTCGTTGTCAGAAGCCGCTTCTCGTTGCCTCGTACCCCGGTCTGGGTACGGATTGCGGGCGTGTCGTACGGAGTGGCGTCTCCGTGCGGGGCCCGGTCTGTTCGGTTCTCATGGAGGAGGGCCTTCTCTCGGTCCCTGCTCCTCCACCGTCCAAGGTGTCGCCTCGTGCGAGTCTTGGCTCGGTCTCCCCGGGTTTCCTTCCCGGTGTCCGTTGATCTGGGAGTGGCAGCGGAAGTGGCGGGTCCGGAATCAGTTGAAGCAACCACTCTCTGCTACCATGTACAGGCTGGCTGCTTCCGACGGAAGGACGACAGTTTCCGTGCCTCTGTTCCCGGCTGCACCCAGAGCAGCAGCCCAGATGACACCTGTCACAGCCTTGCTGTAAACCCTTTAGCTATGTCCTGGCTCTTTCCGCTTCGGTTACACTTCACCGTGCCCGATTTCCAGCGGTCTCAGCTATCGGTGGAACCTACCTCACCGAGCTCGATGCAACGCCGCTTCCTGCGGCTTAGGCTTTCCTGCCGGACTTCCGCCGGAGCCTAACTGTCACTCACACTTCCTGTGGTGATACTTCCTTACAGGCCCTTACTGGCCTCGATTGTGCAGTAGATACTTGGTTGCTTACGTGACTGATGACAAGGTCCCGCCTTTATCGCATACTGCCAGCACTCCAGATATCAGCAGTAGTTCACAGCACGTACACCAATCTCTTGAGTCAGGGCCCACAATCTCGCCGACTGAACTCGCGACAGGGGCAGCATCCGGCTTATATACACAGAGAACAATGCCGGTGGGTGAACAAAGCCAGGTGTGTACAGAGAGGAATGCATCGCCACCCAAAGCATACATGAGGTGCGAAAGGCAGGACTCCAATAGCTCAATCTGGACAGCCTACAGTCAGAATCATCTTCGTCACTTAGAGCAAAGATTCTTTGTGCCCAGGCTGTCTCCACGGGAGCTTTGCTGAAGGGTTCGCACTCACCACCATCACAGCCAGCTTGGGGGCACATCTAGGTCAACACCCTGAATAAACAGAACTACGGTGTGCTTTGCCCACCAAAGGCTGCAT
>JASANA010007625.1:0-18654 GCA_030248095.1 Ptycholaimellus sp. GST1_10 | reverse complement strand
ATGTGATATTGAAAGGCACTGAAAAGGTCGGCATTCTCCGCTGTCCGTGTGATAGGCATAGGCAATGATTCCGGCCGAGCACTTCCTGCCCACGTCGATCGGCTGCCCGCACTCAAAAGGCAGACCAAGACCCGCTTTGGACGCTGCACTCAGCTCCCACCGCTCTCCCTCCTCCTCCCGCCAACGAACCTTTCGTAATGCTCTGCCCTCTTCAACTACTTCCTTGCTATCCCAAGGTACTAGGCCAATCCAGCTCACTCGGTAGGTTGGAAGAGACGGTAAAGGTGGTCCGTTGACCAGGCAGGTGGGGATGCCTTGAATGAGCTGGCATCTTTCTCCAGCTTCGCACTATGTCAGTTCGCAGATATCCATGTCTGCTGCCTCTGAGCACTCTCTTGTTGCTAGGAAAATGCAATTTGCTTTCTTGGCTCTCAGCTAGGAAGGATGAATTAACGCAGACACTCCTCTAGAATGTCTCCATCTTCGCTGTAAGCTGGCGAGCAGATGGCGCAAGGGCCGCAATAGCTGCCCTCACAAGCCTCCCGCCTGCTCACCGGCAAACACTTGGCCACGGTAAGCTGAAAACCTTTTCTTCCCTTCTTTTTTAGTTCCAACCTGATGGTCACCTGATCGAAAATAGCAGTGTAGATGTGAATGTTGCAGATGCCCTTGAAGCCGCTGATGATGCAGAGGCTGATCTGCGGACAGATGCTCTTCAGCTCGGCGCAGCCCGGCACCGCCTCACAGTATCGCGCCACCGAGCCATCTGCATTCCTCCTTCCTCTTCTTCCTCTTCCTCCTACACCCTCCCCTCCCCTTAGCTTTCCTCACCTGGGCAGCAGTTCTCGTCGGCTATGCAGCGCGGCTGGCGCTCCCTGTTCACCTGGCAGAGCATGCACTCAGGGCACAGATGCCCGCTGCACAGATCCTCAGGGCCCAGACGCCGATCCTCCTCGTCCTCTTCGTCTGGGTAGCCCAGCTCCGGCTCCTGCCACAGCTCCGCCAGTAGGGCTCCTGAAAGGCGGCAGTAGGGCCTGGTCTAGGGATGGAAACAGAGCTCACTGGGCCCAGAGCCAACACAGCGGTCTTTGCAGAGGGTGAGAGTAGGGTGGAGGTTGCCAGCGGCCGTGGGACAAGCGAAGACGGAGATGCACGCGTTGGCCTGTCCGTCGTAGACGTAGCCGATGGTGGAGTCGCTCCCGTCCAGCGTGCAGTTGCTGCCCCCGAAGTCCGGCCCCCCTTCGCAGGACCAGCGAACATTCTCCTGCCCCTCCACCAGCAGTGTCTATCAAGCCCGCGCATCTTCACCTACTCCCTTTCTTGCTTTATTGGGAAGGAAGTAGGCGTTACGCTGAGGCTGAGAAGGAGGGAAGCTAGAGGAGCAAAGCGGCAAATGGGCGGCATGGCGATAGCATGGAAATGGATGCGGCGAGGAGGGAAGGGTGATGAGGAATGGTTTTTTGGAGGACGCATGGGGTGGTTTTGTGGCAAAGGCGGGCCTTGGCGGAGTGCAAGGGCGGAGGTTGGAACTAGTAGCAGACAATTGAATTGCCTCCATAAACGATTCCAACACCCTCCTGCCCATCATCCGATAAACACCCCGCATATCTAATCCCTCCTCTCTACATCGGACGCCGCTCGCATCCAACTTTCCCGCAGTTTTACGAATACGTTATTTTCACCAAAGTTTGCTCTAATTTTTTCTCATGTTACCGTCATCATGTTTGGTGTATTTGTCCTATACTAACTTCCTGACTTAAGATGAGTCGCTGTAAATGGCTGTATAGGCTGCTGACACTGGGAGTCCTTGCCAGCTCTGCCATTGCTTCCGCTTTCTTCCTCCAGGTTTGCATAGGTATATCTTGTAGCTGGGAAACCTTGTTCGATACCTCTTAGGCGAGTCGGTGGACCTATCCCGGCAGGGACGCTCTACTGCACCTGCACCAAGTCGCGCCTCCTGACTACGCCATGCGTGTTCATATCAACGAATACACAGCCCAGACAGGAGATTCTCGCTTCCTTCAACTTCACCCAATGTTTGCCCTTTTGGCCCCTGATCTAGTGTCAGTGAAGAGTGAAAGGTGGTAATGTTAGATATGACAAGACGGAGGGCTTGGAAGCAAGTAGTGATCAGCTGAGGTGCTGCGACTATGTGCTGGTGGGCGCAGAGAAGTTGCGCGCAGCCCTGTTGCCCTACGAAAAAGCTTATCACCTCCAGACCTTTGCCGGTGCCTACTCCGAGTGGCAGCTAATGGAAAGAAGGAATAAGAAGTTACAGGAGTGCAGCTGCCTTCGCTGCTCTGGAGGTTATGGGAGCTCAGGTTCAAATACTGGGACGCCGTCGCCATCCTCATGCCCAACAATCCCCCATGATTTTTCTTATTTTTAGCCATGTGCGAGAAATCCAAAGCTTTGAAAAGTAAAATATGTCAAACAGATTCAAGGCGGTTTTCGGTTTGTTCAAATGCAACATATACTTTATTCAGCTCTTCAGCTTATGGCCAATGAATAAACAAGTATATGGCGCAGAGCGCAATAGGTGACCGCGGAGCTCTCAACATACCCCATTTTTCAACCTTTCTACCTAAAAAAGTTATGTTTCAAATGCTCCGGGACTTGTCAAACCTCTCCAGATCTTCCTCAAATTTTATTTCCTTTCAGGAAAAAAAAGTTTGTCAATATCCGTTGAGAATTGAGTCTTTTACAGCATACCCAAATTTTCGACCTTTCTACCCAAAAAAGTAATGTTTCAAATGCGCGGAAACCAGTTCCACCTCTCCATATCTTCCTAAAATCTCATTACCTTTCAGGAAAAAAAAAGTTTGTCCAAATCCGTTGAGAATTGAGCCTTTTACAGCATACCCAAATTTTCAAACTTTCTACCCAAAAAAGTAATGTTTCAAATGCTCGGAAACCGGTTTCAACCCTCCAGATCTTCCTAAAATTTTATTACCTTTCAGGAAAAAAAAAGTTTGTCCTAATCCGTTGAGAATTGAGCCTTTTACAGCATACCCAAATTTTCAACATTTCTACCCAAAAAAGTAATGTTTCAAATGCTCGGAAACCGGTTCCACCCCTCCAGATCTTTCTAAAATTTTATTACCTTTCAGGAAAAAAAAAGTTTGTCAAAATCCGTTGAGAATTGAGCTTTTTACAGCATACCCAAATTTTCAACATTTCTACCCAAAAAAGTAATGTTTCAAAAGTTCAAATTCCGGGTCTACCCCTCCAGATCTTCCTAAAATCTTATTACCTTTCAGGAAAAAAAAAGTTTGTCCAAATCCGTTGAGAATTCGCCCGTTCCCAGCATTTCCAGACATATATACATACATACATATATATGAGGACAAAAGTTGAGTAACCTCTATAGACCGCGGAGCAGCCCTTCGGGCCGCTCCGCGGTCAAAAAAGGAAAAAAAACTGATGAACAGATCACAATGCTGAGGCCGAGATGGGACATTTGGACGAAAGCTATTTGCGGCTTGCACAGCAGCTCAGCGCTAGCCAGCAGACCCTTCTACAGCGGCCTCAAGTGACCACCATTCGTCTCCAAAGAAGACTACAAAAAGCAAATGGTCCCCGATTCCCATTGCTCTGACGATTGACATTTGCAAATACATGAGGCAGTGGAGAAGCGGAACTGGAAAGAGCTGGGTGACGAAGAGATCGGCTACAATCCCATGGCCATGAAGAAGGGGCTGGTCAAGCCCCGTCATGACATGTTGCTATATTTCTTAGCGTTATTGAAAGCTCTTTGTGGATTCCAGGTACACTTTTTCATATCGACAAACTTTAGCAAGTCAACCTCATTTCGGGTGTGTAATGATAACCCGGTCCCGCCTATTAGCATGGGTTGAAAAACAACCATAGAGAATGTGAACTCAGTTATGGAAACACCAGAAGACTGGACAGTGTCACAAATGCGCTCAATAAATTCAGAGGTGTTGAATTCGTTTTTTCTGAATCTGTCCGAGACAATGGTTCTATTACGAACCTTGAGGGAATCACTGTTTGCCATAAGCTGAATTGTGGAGTTTTGGGGGGCAGACTGAATCATGGTAGTAAAAGCAGACTCTAGGATTCGTAAAAGTTGTACCTGTCTACTGAGATTGTCCTCTATGAGATCAGAGGTGATGTGAATTTCAGTAAAGTGCTGTTCAATGGGGGCCCTTTTCCATTTTCGTACCCCTCGTCTAACAAGTCTATAGTGATCTTCAGGCCTAAAATCTTCCCCTACTATTAGTGGAGAGGGAGGAGGGGGTGGGGTTTTCGGTTTCTCTCGCTCAAGTTCAGGTGGTTTATTAACATCAGGCAGCTACAAACCTCCATAAGTTAGTTGGAATCACTAACAAACCATTAACCAGCAATATCTCTCTCCTTCTCCTCTCCCTCTCCTTCTCCTTCTCCACTCTCCTTCTCCCTCTCCGTCTTTCACTAGGCCCCAGGGTGGCCCCCCGCCCGCTCCCGCGGGCCCAGGGGTGAACTGGACGAACCTAAAATACAAAAACTTCCTAGGGGAGAGAAAAATCCCCTAGAGGAGAAAAAACAGGAAGCCCTAGGGAGAAGAGAGGGAGAACCATGTTTGAAGTTTAGTTGGTGATTATGATTTCCTCCTCGTCTTCCTCCTCCTCTCTCCTTGGGATAGGTTTGAACTGTGTCAGGGTCCCGTACAGAAAACACTGTAAAAAAGAAGATGTGAGAGATTGAGAGGAGAGAGAGCATACCCAGCCGTGCCTCCACCCGTCGTCGTCTATAAATTTTTTAGGGTTGAAGATGTCCTGCTTCAGGAGAGCCTCTGTGAAAATCCGAATAAGATTTTTTGGGGTGAAATTGCCTGGTGGCCCGTAATTCCAAGAACTGGGGTTATTTGCTTGAGCCCATAGATTAAATAGATCAATGTAAAGAACAATGAAGGGGACAATGGCCTTCCAGTTTCCCTTCCCTTGACCAAATTTAATAACGCCTTCGGTTAGAGCTCGCTCTGCGTAGCATATAATGCGGTATTCCACTCTAGGGTTTCGGTCGTATGTCCAGCGCCTGCAAGGTGAGGAGGTAAAGAGGAAAAAAGGAGGGTCTTACTTACTTTACTTCCCAGGTAAACTTTGTAGTGGGAGAGGAGCGATAGGAGAGGATATCCTTCCAGAGAGAGCTAAAGTCCTTGAGCAAGTCTTCCTGTTTATGCCTCGGGTTTCCAGTGACAGAGTCGCAGAGATATGTGAGAGCGAGACACTCCTCGTCGAAAGGTCCAGGAAAGGTCTCTGTCTCAGGCCAGGGGAGTTGATTGACTTCCACGCACAGGTGATGCAACACTCCAGCCAATATATATTCAATTTTGTCCTCACAAAAGCCTCTGTCGATTTCGAGTTTTTTTATCATCTACAATGTTAGTCAGCATGAAGATCAACAACAGCATCAAAAATCGCGCCTAGAAAAAGGAGGATAATAAAAAGGAGAATAAGGATTAAAAAGTGATTCAAGCAGGCCAAATTGCTGCTCATGGTTTGCTCCCTGGTCCAAAGAGAGAGCCTAGCGCCTTCTCGGCTGTTGCCTCCAGCTCCGTCCTGAAAAACCAAGGTTTTTAGGGGGGAATGGGGGGTAACTTTTCTTTCTAACTGGGGTTTCTGTTTCCTGTGCCAGTTCACAGGAAATATCTTCCACTTATCAAATGCTGGGGCTGGAGGCTCCTCATCACTCTCATAGTCGATGGGTGGTTCCATATAGTCAAGCGCAACAAGGAATTTCTGTACGGAGTTGAGGAGAAATCGGTTAGCCTTGACCTCGTCAGCTATTTCACTGTTCCACCCCACCTCCTGGGCCAGCTTCCAAAGCATATAGCCAATGTTATGTTGTATATCATTGAGCTCCCAGCGCTCAGCTCGGACTCGACTGAGCTTTGCCTCTATTCGAGCCTGATAGTCCTCCTCAGCGTCAGCGTTGTAGATTTCCCGTCGAGCATCCGCCAGAATACGGTTTAGCTTTCGCTCCATGCATAGCTCGAATATACCCAACATCGCAAAGTTGACAGTGCACTCATGGGGGAAAAGGTTGCCTGAAATAAAATTGATTGAAAAGGAATTAACTGTTGTTGATTTTTCGGTTGCGATGTCCTTCGTTGTCGGGGTGGGGGGCGTGGGCCTTGGGATTGTCCTGAGCTCCGTGAGGGGGGTGGGTGTGTGTGTCTGTGGGCATTGGGGTTTGGGGACTGCAGGGCTTCCGCATTTCGTTCCTTGTTCGGTTTTTGGGGGGGAGGAGGTTGGCGCTTGCGGGGTGGGTGGTGGTTGTTTTGGTCTTCGTCGTTAGGGTTGGGGGGGGGGGGAGGATGTGTCTTGTCCATTGGGGGGGGAGGATGTGGTAGTGGGTCTGGTGGCGCTGCTCTCTCTTGGCGCCGTCAAGTTGTTGTTGTAGTAGCTGCTGAGGAGGAGGTGGTATTTTTTTTGTCGGGAGGTTGTTCGTGGTCCGGTGGTCGTTCTGGGTGATGGTTTTTCTTTGCATCATATGTGGGAGCGGGGGGGAGTATGCGTGGTGTGGGGGTCTCCCTGGGGGGTATTTTTTGAGAAGAATTATTCCCGTATCTCTTTTTTCCCGCTGCGTCCCCAAAAGCTGAGCTCCTGGAGGGAGGGGGGGGAGAGGGAGGACTTGAATGCAATAGTCAGATGTACCTTGTCTGTGAGTTGCTTGCGTCGCTCTTGTTCCTCCTTGGGGGGAGGGGTGGGTTGGTTCGGTTTTTGGGGGGGGGGTTCCGGTGGGCCCTGGGGTTCTTGGACTTCTTCATCTTTTTTTCTTGTTTTGTAGTTTTGGAATTTTTGAAAAGGTTAAGGGGTGAAAGGGAGAAGCAAAGCGGGGCAGGGGGGGAGAGGGTGGAAAGGATGTGGAAGGTTTTTAGAAGGAAGTTGTGAGTGGTTTCTGTTCGGTTCCGCATGGTGCCGTGAGGTTTCGTGGTTTGGGAGGGTTTTGTAGGGCTTGGTGGGTGTCCTTTAGGGCAGGAATATGGTATGGGGATAAGGGAATGAAGGTGAGTGATGGAAGGTGTGCAGCTTTGTGCTGTGGGCTGCAATTGACTGTGACGGCAATCCTTCCCTCCCCATCGGGGGTCCGTGGTGGGGGGAGGTTCGTAATGGTAGAGCTGGTGTTCGAGAGTCGATAGTGAGACGATGGTGGAGACTCGTAGAATCATGAGAATGGCTGGCAAGTTTGGCATCTGTGAATTGTGTTTAGGGGGGGGGGGGGTGGAGGGGAGGGGGCGGGGCGGGGCTGGGAGGAGGGAGGGGGGGGTGGTGGGGGGCAAGCGGGAGGTAATAATCAGTGAGTGTGTTTTCTTTCTTGTTTCGGTAGCGGTCTCCCTCTCCATATACATTGTGTGAGGTGAGATAGAGATAGAGGTAGAGTGAGAGAGATAGGAGAGAAAAACTAATGCTCATTATTCTTGCATTTTTCGCAGGGGTCTGCAAAGGTACAGACTTGATATTTGTTATTGATAACATCTATGAAGCGCCGCCTCATGTTCTCCCATGTTGGAACAAGGCCTCGTTTTAATGCCTGTAAAGCATTCCATACTTCGAATACTTGATCCTCGCCCAAGTCAAGTCCATTTGCCAAATCGATCAAGCAGGCTGTTTCGGCCACCACTTTTGAAAGGTATGATTTCAAAACCGATGGAAGATTTGGGTCTGGTTTCTCATTTACGATCGAGCGGGCTGCACTTCTCATCAATTCATAGTCTGACATTCTGCAATTTTATTTCGAATGATTTTCACTTTTTGCGCGCATCGCGCCTAGGTTTAAAATAGGAATCAATAAGGTTAATATCACGACCCTCAGATATTATATGCAACTGCTCAAGTCTGATTTTGACCAGCTCCCTGGCTCCCAAAGCTGATAGTTTTGCCCCAACACCTTAAAACAACTTTGTAAGAATGGATGGATGAGGGAAAGGTAAACCTTGGAGATTTCTAGCGCAATAGTCAACTTCCGCTTTTTTGGATAGGATTTTCTTGAGCTTACGGAAATTCTTACCTTTCCCCTTTTGTATCATGTCAACCTCATTGCAAAGTGCAATGAATGTTGCATGGGGAAAGTGAAGAATTCCGTGATATCAATGATACATCAGATTTGCGATGCATAGTCAAACAGAGTTGTAGTTAAGGCATCTCTGATATTAGTTGGAGCTTTGGGTTTGGTTACTTGACTTTTGAGGGCCGCCATTCGAAGAATGTCATAGTAATCGTTTTTCTTTGACATCTGAAATTTACCCATGATAAGATTAGGAGTAGAATGGGGCACGCCCGCGTCACTGAAGCAAGGGGAAAAGGGTTTCAAGGTAATCAATGGCATGCATGACCTGGGTGACTTGCTCTGGTATAGGGAGAACTGCAAAAATCATAAGGTTAGACTACATGAAATGGTGGAGAAAAAGTAACTGTCAAAGGCCCCAGTTTTCCCGTTGGACCAATCTTCCCATAGCTTCTTCACAAGCTTTGTTCGTAGCTGTTCCCAAGCCCAAGGATTTGTGGCTCTCTTGTGAAGACACTTTTGAATGACCTCAACGTCCGCAAACGAGAGACCAAGTTTGGCTGTAAGCTGTAGCACAGCCGTCAGCTCCTGTACTCAAAAAACAGTTGTCACAGTTCCAGTGTACACAGAAGACTTACCGCAAACGCCTGCTTATCTTTTTGATCAATCACTGATAAGCCCGACATTTCTCTCATTAGGGTCTGAAAAGTTGATATTTTGACAAAAACGTGAATATTTGAAAATGTATCAAAAAGTTGATATTTTGACCAAAACGTGTCATTTACCGGGATTTCCCGTGTATGTTTAAAATAAATTTGTGCGGTTAAGAAAAATTGTTACGACATCCTATCGCAGTGACATAGTCTAGAATAGAGTAGAATATAGTACTGAAAATTCGTCACTTGGTCACTGTGATAGGATGTCGTAACAAATTGTGCGGTTGTATGTTCATTCATCGGATATCACGGAATAGGGCGAGAGCGGAGCGGAAAGAGTCCCGCTGCTGGCCTGGCTGGATGGAGGGCCTGAAGTAGGAGGAGTAGAAGAGAGGAGGAGAGGAAGAGGATGGAACGTTCGGAGCGGTCGGCGAAGCTGGGCTGGGCGTACTGGCCGGGCTCAGCGCTGGCAGAGGAACCGAGCTCTGTGAAGGGGAGTAAGTAGAGAAGGAGAGGTAAAAGGGAGCATGGAACGTTTGTCGGAGAGCTGGCGATCGGCGGGCAGGACGGGCTGGAGGATGGTGAGCTGTGGAGAGTTGCGGCCTTCGGCGGCCAGAGCTTGGCCGAGATTGGTGCTGGAGCTCGCTGCCAGGGCTTGGCCTAGCTGGGCGCTGGAGCTCGCGGCCGGTGTGGCAGAATTGCGGCCAATCTCTATGCCTTGCTCCAATTTTCCGCCAAATAGGAAATAGGTGAAACCTGGTGGATTGGGACTGGTGGAGCCTGCAAATAAAAGACGGCGTTTTTCGGCGGGCGTTAAAAAGTGGGCACCTGGGACAGTCTGATCACCCGCTTCCAGCTCTGGCATCTCCTCACCGCCGTCCTCTGTCAATATAGAAAAAATAAAAAAGCCAAAAAATATTGGAGCTGACGGGTTTCGATCACCGCGACCTCTCGACTCATGGCACAGGGTGTTTTGGTCGAGCGCTCTACCACTGAGCTACAGCCCCGTCTGACCATTGTCCACTCCCAGAGGACTAATAGAAAAAATTAGCGAGCAATCTTTTATTGAAATAAAATCAGGGCAGCTACCGAAAATAAGCTGCGACTGAATTTATAACAATAAAAGAGCGATCGAATGAATGGGCAGATAGACGAGCAATCTTTTACCGAAATAAGAACAGGGTAGCTACCAAAATAAAGCTACTCCTGATTTCACTTCAATAAAAAATCGATCGGCCAAATGTTGAAAGCCAACGGGGCAAAAGCTTAAAGTTGAAAGCAGGGCAAAAGCTCAAACCGAAGCTGGCGGTGTCATCGTCCAGCCGCCAGATCTCCATCAACTGAAGCTCCCCCTCCCGCCGCCGCATGCCTCAAGCCCAAAAAGCTCTTTTAGGTTTCTGAAGGCATCCATTCAACTTGGATCCATTTCGAAGGAGATGAAAGTGGCGTTGTTCAAGAGGTTGGTTACGATACGGCCTCAACAGGTTTTGCTGGGAGGAGAAGGAGCGGAAAAGGCAGGTAAACCTTGGTTGGGGACGGATGCAGGGGCAGCTTGCTCAGGGGATGGCCATCTTTGGCCTCCAGCTTCAGGGTCGCCGTCTGGAACTCAAAAACTCTGGTGACGAATACCGGCCGACGACTGGCTGTTCATTGGCTGGCTGCTCATTTTGTCAGCTAAAATTTATCAAAAGCATTAATATGGCAAAAAATGGAGATGCAACGCGACTAAAATTAAGACTGGTTATCAAACTCTTCAATCTCAGCAATATCCATGCCTAAGATGAAAACATAGTAATCTGGACTGATGTCGAGTCCTCCGACAGATCGAGGACTGATGTCGAGGAGATTTCTGCCCCGTGTAGGAATGGTATAGAGCTGGGAAAAGCCATGCAAAGGCGCTCAATTGAGCAGAGAGCGGCCAGAAGAGGTTCAAGAGGTTGAAGTGCTCCAGGAATCGAGGTGCCCAAGAAAGTTTGCTGCGCTCAAAACGGAAATCATGTGGTTTCTCCACCATTTTCGTGAACGAAAAACCCAAGCCTTCCGTTTAAATCTATATATATATATATACATACGAACAAAAATCGAGCATTTTGCAAGGACCGCGAAGCTTTGTGGTCAACAATAGGCTAATAAATTGCCTCCCAAGAACTAGAGACCATAAGCCCCCCTCAGCAGATGAGCAGCGTAACTGCCATTGACTGCCACTCTGTTTTCTACCGTTAAATTCTGTCCTGCCGGCAGTTTAACATGTTAAATTGAGCAGTTGATGTATCCGTGTCAGCAATATGCATAATTTTGGAAAAGGTTGCCTGGTTGAGTTTGTCTTTTTGCGAAAAAATGCCTTTGTCTATTTTTGCGTTTCTATATGCATAATAAATGGAGTTAACATGCATAATCGATGGAGCTTCTTTATGAATAGTCTAATTTACAGTTAAACAGTTAAACATGCTAAACATGGTTTTTTTATTTAGGCGATTTTTCTGCATAAATCAATAAAAAACAATACAATGAGGTAAAATTTAAAAATAAAAGCTATAAAATGTTACATGCCAACAGCTGTTGTGTTTGTAGCCTACCGTGGGGGGGGGGTGATTTATGCGCGAGTGAATTCAAACAGTTATAACTCACAATCTACTCAATATTTGTTCACAAAAATTTATCAGCAAACGACCATAGGTGTTATTTATATTGTGTTAAATTTTTGCGCCAAAAGAATTTAAACTGATGGTTTTTTAGCAATTTTTGTAAAATTAGTCAATTTATTGTAGGTTAATTTGCAATATATTAAATTTTTGCTAAACCTAGAAGATAACTTTGAGTTTCAAGCCTAGATCTGCATATATTAATGTTCATGGAATCAGCTTGACAATTGATGATAATGTTTTTTTGATATAAATTAAATAAAACATTAAAATCTGAAAAAAACAATAATTTTTTTTCCAAAGATTTGTCCTGCACAATAAGCAGCACCTACAATCAGTGTTGTCTAACGTATATTCCATCTACCGTATATTGCGGCAGCCGTATTGACATCGTATTGATTTTTGAAAAATTACCGATTTCAGATTTTTAGCGTTAGCAAAAAAGCCAAAATAGACGTTAATACGTTATACGGTAATACGGTAGCCATTTTTTTCATTTGGCTCATCATTCATTTTTTCATTCATTTTTTGATGTCTTGTGGGCTCAATAGACCTCGCCAAGACATTGGGAAGCCCCACCAGACCTATCCAAGGCATTAGAAGGCCTCAACTGACCTCGCCAAGGCATTAAGAAACCCCACCAGACTTCGGCTAGGCCTTGGGAGACCCAACCAGGCCAGGCCAAGGCATTGGGAAGCCCCACCATACCTCGACAAAGCCTTGGGAGTGCCCACCAGACCTCGCCAAGGCATTGGGAAGCCCCACCAGGCCTCGACAAGGCATCGGGAAGCCCACCAGACCTAGCCATGGCAGATGAGGCGTTGTATGTGCATAGGGAGCCTCAACCGTAAATGTGTTGAAGCATTGGGAGCCTCCCCCGTCCCTGTGTTATAACATAGGGAGCCTCCCCCGTCCATGTGTTGAAGCATAGGGAGCCTCCCCCGTCCCTGTGTTATAACAGAGGGAGCCTCAACCGTCCATGTGTTGAAGCATTGGGAGCCTCTCCCGTCCCTGTGTTATAACATAGGGAGCCTCCCCCGTCCATGTGTTGAAGCATAGGGAGCCTCCCCCGTCCCTGTGTTATAACAGAGGGAGCCTTAACCGTCCATGTGTTGAAGCATTGGGAGCCTCCCCCGTCCCTGTGTTATAACAGAGGGAGCCTCCCCCGTCCATGTGTTGAAGCATAGGGAGCCTCCCCCGTCCCTGTGTTATAACAGAGGGAGCCTCAACCTTCCATGTGTTGAAGCATTGGGAGCCTCCCCCGTCCCTGTGTTATAACATAGGGAGCCACCCCCGTCCATGTGTTGAAGCATAGGGAGCCTCCCCCGTCCCTGTGTTGAAGCAATGGGAGCCTCCCCCATCAAAAATTCACAATCACACAACGAATTAGAAGCAAAAGAAGCAACTGCCGTATGAATCTAACGGTAAAATCGTAATACGTTAGACAACGTTTTGAATACGTTAGACAACACTGCCTACAATCACTGGTGTTAAGCAACATGTAACAAAACCATCTGTTTAAATCTGTTTGACGCAAAAATTTACAATCACTGGTGTTAAGCAACATGTAACAAAACCATCTGTTTAAATCTGTTTGACGCAAAAATTTACCACAATATAAATAACACCTAGGGCCATATGCTGATAAATTTTTGTGAAAAAATATTGAGTAGATTTTGAGTTATAACTGTTTGAAGTCACTCGCGCATAAATCACCACCCATGGTAGGTGGCAGAGTCAGCAATAAAGGGGCACAATGTAGTTTCAAATGGACATGATTCCGTTTTGTGACATTCAACTCCCAAAGTTCCAGTTTTTAATCGTATCATCTGTGATTATGGATGAAGATGCATGTCCTGATTTGTTGCAGCTACCAGAGTGTATGTTAGGCGAATTAGGTCGCTTATCCAAGCATCCATTTTCTGTGACTGATGTATCATTATAAGCATAGGGAGCCTCCCCCGACCCTGTGTTATAACAGAGGGAGCCTCAACCGTCCATGTGTTGAAGCATTGGGAGCCTCTCCCATCCCTGTGTTATAACATAGGGAGCCTCCCCCGTCCATGTGTTGAAGCATAGGGAGCCTCCCCCGTCCCTGTGTTATAACAGAGGGAGCCTCAACCGTCCATGTGTTGAAGCTTTGGGAGCCTCCCCCGTCCCTGTGTTATAACAGAGGGAGCCTCCCCCGTCCATGTGTTGAAGCATAGGGAGTCTCCCCCGTCCCTGTGTTATAACAGAGGGAGCCTCAACCGTCCATGTGTTGAAGCATTGGGAGCCTCCCCGTCCCTGTGTTGAAGCAATGGGAGCCTCCCCCATCAAAAATTCACAATCACACAACGAATTAGAAGCAAAAGAAGCAACTGCCGTATGAATCTAACGGTAAAATCGTAATACGTTAGACAACGTTTTGAATACGTTAGACAACACTGCCTACAATCACTGGTGTTAAGCAACATGTAACAAAACCATCTGTTTAAATCTGTTTGACGCAAAAATTTACCACAATATAAATAACACCTAGGGCCATATGCTGATAAATTTTTGTGAAAAAATATTGAGTAGATTTTGAGTTATAACTGTTTGAAGTCACTCGCGCATAAATCACCACCCATGGTAGGTGGCAGAGTCAGCAATAAAGGGGCACAATGTAGTTTCAAATGGACATGATTCCGTTTTGTGACATTCAACTCCCAAAGTTCCAGTTTTTACTCGTATCATCTGTGATTATGGATGAAGATGCATGTCCTGATTTGTTGCAGCTACCAGAGTGTATGTTAGGCGAATTAGGTCGCTTATCCAAGCATCCATTTTCTGTGACTGCTGTATCATTATAACTGAAATCTTTTTGGTGATGGCGTATACGATCAATGTGACGCCAGTTTTCTTCCTGGATATCTTTTGATTGCAGGTTCTGCGCGCTTGACCTACCTTTTCGCAGTTTTGGTATGATGATGATTACAGATTGATTACATTCCAACAAATAGTGCAATGCAAGAAAGTCCTCCCAACACTATTCCTGCCAATGCCGCATTGTTGAAAGTGTCTGAATTTTGATCGTGTTCCATATAATCTTTTGCGGCTGCCAATGTGTTCAATTGTTCTTCCATATCTATTGATGTTCCATGAGGCTGGTATGTATCAACATTGTTTTGTTTTGATACTGGTTATTCGACTGAATGAATGCTTGGGTGTCATCCATGACAAAAAAGAAGTTTTTATCAGGTTTTCGATGGTATGTTATACTAAGAATACAGGGCACAAAAAGAAACGCTGCTGAAACCATATACATAATTTTTTCTGTCATCTGACAAATGACAAATTTCTGACAAATATGTTTTCGAAAGCAAGCAAATCAACGTGTGCAATTAGCTTCAGCATTGCACTAAGGCCAAAGAACCTTAACAAATGTCGAAAACTAAGTCAGAAACCGACTCATACGATAATCAAAAAGATGGCCTGGCAACCATCCTGGAGTGCAGCATATTTCTAGTCTGGAGCCTTTACGCAGCGCTCTGCCCTTGGACTAAGGTTACTGCCGATGCTGCAACGGCCGCTAGTAGGCCGAGAGGCGTTTGAGGTGGAAGAAAGCGTCAACGTGCAGGCCAGCCACGACATCCTCCTCAACGGCAGCAATCTGAGCGCCTACGACCATCACCAGTTCCCCAGCCCCATCCCCAGAACCTTCACCGGCCCCCTGGCCCTGGCCAGCCTCGCCCTCCTCCCACACGCATTCATTCAGGCTTTCGGCCTCCCCAAATACCATCTCCTTCTTGCCGGTCAGCGATTGTCACTAATCATCTATCTGTAAGCTATGGATGAATATTTTACAGTGCGACTGCTGCTTGGATTTTATGGCTGGCTGGCTCTACGACGTCTGTCATGGGCTGTGGGGGAGCGGCTGGGCAGCGGGCTTCGGCGACTTTGGCTGGCCCTCACTCTGGTCCAGTTCCATCCAGCTTTCTACGCCACCCGCTCGCTGCCCAACACTTTCGCATCGCTCCTTGGTTTCCTACTCCCAGACACGTCTCTTGGTGCCAGTGGAGAAAGAATGGGGACGGTAGTGATGCTGATGCTGAGCTGTTGGCTGCGCGAGGAGCTGCTGCCAGCGGTGGCTCTGGCCACCTTTGCAGCCGCCGTCTTTCGCTCAGAGCTGCTGCTCCTCTTTGCGCCTATATTCCTTCCGCTTCTCCTCACTCGTCGGCTTCTTTTCATCCACGCCGTCGCCGTGGGGCTGTTCACTTTAGCCCTGTCTTTAGGTTTTGCTTCAATCTATAACTTCTGATGCCCAAGACAGATTGACACAGGAATGACAGTGCCGATAGATTCGTATTTCTGGCGCCGCTGGGTGTGGCCGGAAGGAGAGGTCTTCTGGTTCAATGTGGTAGAGAATAAGAGCAGTCGCTGGGGAGTGCGCTTTTTTGTCGTTCGCTCTTGTGAATTGCTAGAAACTAACTCTTCTTGCAGACATTGCCATTTTTCTGGTATTGGTACTCGGCTCTTCCTCGAGCACTGGGCCTAGCCTATCCATTCGCTGTCATTGCTGCCTTCCTTGCTCCAAAGTTCGCTTCGTCTGGTCCTATGTTGGCCTGAAATGTTCAAAAAATTGCAGAGTTCGCTGGCTCAGCCTCCCCGCAGTGGCATTCATCTGCCTCTACTCCTTTCTCCCGCACAAGGAACTGCGCTTCATTCTCTACGCCCAGCCCTTCCTCAACATTGCCGCTGCCCAGGCTCTACTCTCTTTGTCAGCTCTCAAAGCATTACTTTATTTGTCCTATACTAAATTCCTGACTTATGATGAGTCGCTGTAAATGGCTGTATAGGCTGCTGACACTGGGAGTCCTTGCCAGCTCTGCCATTGCTTCCGCTTTCTTCCTCCAGGTTTGCATAGGTATATCTTGTAGCTGGGAAACCTTGTTCGATACCTCTTAGGCGAGTCGGTGGAACTATCCCGGCGGGAACGCTCTACTGCACCTGCACCAAGTCGCGCCTCCTGACTACGCCATGCGTGTTCATATCGACGAATACACAGCCCAGACAGGAGATTCTCGCTTCCTTCAACTTCACCCAATGTTTGCCCTTTTGGCCCCTGATCTAGTGTCAGTGAAGAGTGAAAGGTGGTTCTGTTAGATATGACAAGACGGAGGGCTTGGAAGCAAGTAGTGATCAGCTGAGGTGCTGCGACTATGTGCTGGTGGGCGCAGAGAAGTTGAGCGCGGCCCTGTTGCCCTACGAAAAAGCTTATCACCTCCAGACCTTCGCCGGTGCCTACTCCGAGTGGCAGCTAATGGAAAGAAGGAAGAAGAAGTTACAGGAGTGCAGCTGCCTTCGCTGCTCTGGAGGTTATGGGAGCTCAGGTTCAAATACTGGGACGCCGTCGCCATCCTCATGCCCAACAATCCCCCATGATTTTTCTTATTTTGAGCCATGTGCGAGAAATCCAAAGCTTTGAAAAGTAAAAAATGTCAAACAGATTCAAGGCGGTTTTCGGTTTGTTCAAATGCAACATGTACTTTATTCAGCTCTTCAGCTTATGGCCAATGAATAAAAAAAGGAAAAAAAACTGATGAACAGATCACAATGCTGAGGCCGAGATGGGACATTTGGACGAAAGCTATTTGCGGCTTGCACAGCAGCTCAGCGCTAGCCGGCAGACCCTTCTACAGCGGCCTCAAGCAACCACCATTCGTCTCCAAAGAAGACTACAAAAAGCAAATGGTCCCCGATTCCCATCGCTCTGACGATTGACATTTGCAAATACATGAGGCAGTGGAGAAGCGGAACTGGAAAGAGCTGGGTGACGAAGAGATCGGCTACAATCCCGTGGCCATGAAGAAGGGGCTGGTCAAGCCCCATCACGACGTTGAAACGAGCATGAAGTACATGCAAAGCCAGGGTTCTACTACATCCTTACATCACCCCAGCAGTAGGGAGGGAATGCGGATGCAGCCTATGCGGTACGAGGGCATGCGAGTGTTCGAGTGGTTCCGCCGTAACATCGCTGGCCAGGAGCGCTACCAGCCCAAGCCACGCCTCTCCTGCGTGGATGCCATCTCCCAGAAATTCCGCACCAACAACCCCTGCCCCGTCTACAGGGACGAATATATCCTGCTCCACTACAAGGCCTGCTCCTGCTGGCCCATCACATCCTCATTCTACTTTTTGTATCCTAGAACACGGAGCTGTTGCGGCAGTTCGTGGACAAGCGGACCGGCGAGGCCCTGCACATCTTCATCACCGGCCTTTGAGAGGAGCAGCAGCTGAATCTGGAAGCTGCCTTATTCAACGCCAGAAGACATGGTCCATTTTATTTATAAATCAGCGTCAAATGTGAATTGGATCTGACTGAATGCTGGTCTGCCAGGTTTCATGGAGTTTGACGTGCCGTTCCGTTGCTACGACTACTCGGAGCACTATCCGTGGCTGGCGAAGGAGGAGACGGAGCGGGAGCAGCTGGAACTGAGCACCCAGCCTCTGCCCGGAACCCGAGCCTCCAGTCACCGCATCTATGAAGAGTTCTTCCCCGACGTCCAGTTGGCCTAGCTCATTGGCTTCCTCATGCCAGCTAGCAGTGGGGTCGTTTGCAGTGAGAAAAAGCACGACCTTTTCTGGAAGCGCTGGGAAGGCATTGCTCGACTTCACCTGGTCGGATTCCAGCGTCCCAAGAAGGACAAGTACATGATCTTTTAAGCCAAAGGAGGATTGATAATGATTTGGGGCCTTTTGCAGGCTGACAGTGCAAGCCACGCCGCCTCGCCAGCACCACAAACCTGCCAAGCACATGCGACACCCCAATTTCACTGGATTCCAATACTAGTGCTTCGTCCGTTCATTTGGCTATTTTCCATAAATACTGGCTAGCAGAGGAGATGAAAGTTTGTCGAGGGAGGATGTCAAATGGTGAGAGGTCTTCTGAGGCGACGCTTTCGGCAACGGCGTTTGAGGACGCAGTTGAGTTTGTAGGCCAGGCATCCGTCCTCCGCCTCCGTGATCTGCAAGCATCCTTTTCCGCTCAGTCAAGGTTGTCAGAGATGGACTGTGGAAAATATGTTGGACCTGGGTGTTGCATCTGGCAGGCGGGGTCGGCCGCCTTGGCAACTCCCAAGACTCCAAACACTCTGCAGATGTCAATTTGGACTGAGGAGGGATCAGCTAGGTAGAGACCCTGACGATGAATGCACACCCGCTCGCACCACTCACGAGACTTGAAGCGATTTAGACTCCCACCACAGCCACCAAATCTAGAAGTCCATTTTTTTGTTCATTTCTTGGCAGTACAAGAATGGGAAGCTGGACAAATGTAGTTTAAAATCTTCCGTGAGTGCACGATTAAACTACGAAAGCTTTGA